>JAAAKG020135783.1:0-36103 GCA_010014905.2 Druon quercuslanigerum | reverse complement strand
TAGACTGTGTCAGATAAGAAAAACTTTTCTTTTTTAATAAATGTACATGAACATAAAAATATACTACCAAAATTCCAGCTCGATATATCTAGAATTAAGCTGGCGCATGGGGGCTCCCTTTTCCTATTTAAAATAATTTGGAAATTTTTTTATTTTCTTATTTTGAAAATAATTTTGAGTAAAATTTTTTGTAAGGTTTGTTTGGATATTCTTAAAGGAAATTAAATTCTCTACAAAAAGTTCCCATCAACATTTTCCCGCAAACTTAATGGAAAAAAGTTACCGTGCGTAGAAAAAGAGGAAAAAAATTAAAATGCAAATTATAGAAATATATATTTTTTTATTCATTCATAGGTCAACTTTGTTTTTACATTTCATTTATTCACTTTCTCAACGTATACATTGACTTTGTTTTTGATTTATTTCTTACTTTTGATTTGTAAAATTTATATAATTTTGTTTAATGCTAGACAGAAATAATTTGCGATGTTGTTGCACAATTTTCCACAAATATTTTTTTTTGATCTTGATTTTTAGTTCCAAACTGATTAAATTCTTCAACTGGAGCAACTGCTCTCTCCGCAACATCGTTAACTACTTTGATATTTTTTAATGCAGATAAATATGTTACATAACTTTGATTGTTTAGCCATTCTGTCGGGTTTGAATTAAGAAAATCACTCGAAAACTCAAATTGTTCGATTAGAGTGATAGATTTTTGCGTAATAATATCACTTACATGTTTTGTGCAGAGTAAATCCAAATTTTGATCATCAGCTTCGATACGTTTTTTATCACTTGCACTTTCTTGTGATACAACAATAAAATCGAAGCAATATTTTGAATTTTTGAATCAAGCAATAAGAAAACAAATTCCGTTTGGAAAATTAAAATGAATTATGAATAAATTAAAATCAAAATTTTAAATAAATTACAGAGTTTTTCTTAAACTTTCCTTTTCTCTTTCCTCCAAAGTGGCGGTACGCTCTTCTTAGCTCCGCCGAAACTTCCACCATCTCTCTCTCACCTCCCTCCTACTCCCTCTCTCTCTCTCTTACCTATTCTTCCTTCAGAGGTCGGTACACTCTTGTAGCCTCGTCACCCTCGAAACCTTTACTTTTTTTCAGAGGTCGGTACACTGATTCTAGTTCCGCAAACCTCGAACTCTTTCTCTCTCTTTCTCTCTTTTCTGAGGTCGGTACGCCTTCGTGGCTCCACGCACCTTTTTCTATACTTTTTTTTAAGAGGGTCGGTCTGTCTTTCTTGTGGCTCCGCATAACTTTCTCTATCTTCTCTCCTGAGGTCTGTCTGCCACTTCTTGGCTGTGTAGACCTCCCTCCTCCTGTCTCTCTTCCTACTCACGTTTCTCACTCACTTCCGTATGCCTTCCTATGCCTGGGACAAAGTCCAAACGCTCCCGTCCCGGCAAGCGAACCCGCCTCCGCTGGCGGCATTGCGGCAAGCACTCGCCTCCTTCTCCGTGGAAGACTTCCGTCCACAAACCTCCTCTTCCGCTTCCTCTAAAACACCGAAGGCTATCGTCCGTTCGGTGGTCCTGATTCCTCCAGACTCTCCTCTTCCCAACCTGACAAAGGAACTTTTCCGTCCCTAAAAAAAAGGACATCAGATCGAAGACAACACCGACGGCCGCGAGCCGTTAACTGACGGCATGTTATTACGCCATATTAATACCACTAAAATCAACAGGTTAAAACCAAAATAACAAACAGATAAAGTAAAACTACGCGGTGCGCAGTCAATTCAGTCGATACTCCAAGAATCAGCATGGCATAGTTAAATGTAATACCGTGAAGAAATAATAAGAATAGCTGATACATTGTTTTAAGCCAAACTAATTACCTTGAACGGTAAATTTTATTAATGCGTTAGAAAATCATTCAGCAAAATTTTAATTAAGCCTGAGGCTTAATCGACATGGCAATACTGAGACACGCCAAATTCCTGATTCTTTCAACATGAAACCGCCAAATGCAGTAGAGATCATGGGGTCTCCATAGGGGCATCGTGTCTTTTAGATTTCACAAATACCAGCAAACTCAGGCTCAACTAAATGTCCCAGGGTCAAGTCTCAAGTCCAAAGAAACGAGGATCTGCGAGAAATTCCAAACCTCCAAGTGGAAGTGAAGGTTAGTGGCTTGTATGTTGTCGAGTTCGTCGTCTTGCCTATCTTTTGGGTCACTCTCCATCGGGCAGCACTAATTGGTTGCTTCCTTTGCGCTGCGGTGCGGATAGTGCTATGCCGTTCGACTATTTCGCTGTTGCACCGCCAAAACGAAAGAAGATGCAGGGGCAGCACGAGAATTGTCCTAATGTGGTAAAATAAACTACAACAAATCGGGGACAATCAGACCTGATTCGTTTTCCATCACGGGAATCTTGAAGAAGCTGATTTCTCGTCCAGTGCTGTTGCGTCGAGGGTCCTGTTATGTGATATGAGCACTTCCGCCTACATAACGATTAGTGGTGCAGCCCAAGATATAGCTGCAGGCACTTCAGTTCATTCCTAATGTCTAGGGATAATAATCCGGCCTCGTCCTTAGCTCTTGAGGCATCCAAGGGTTCTAGCTATGTTCCGGGAATATTGGAGACTGAAATCTACGAAACTGAGCCCTTGGTTAACGTGCCACGCAGCGGGCCCACATGAACTCAAATAAAAAAATAAAAGACCGCTATTTAAATAACGTACTTATTCTTCATGAAGAAAAATTAATTTTATGTCATACATCTTAAGATATAAGTAGCCAAAAGAAAAAAAGAATAAAATTATCGCACTTTATTATACAGAAACTTAAATAAATAACAAGTACTGACAGAACTGAATATAATGGAGAGCGAGAAAACAAGATACAGGCGAAGTCCACATAGTTATATTGAATGACAGTGTACCCATAGACTTTATAAATTCAGATAACATATTTTTAAATGAAAATACTGTAGGCATATTACGAATACTATTAGGTAGTTTATTTTAAAGCCGCCCCCTTCTAATTACAAAAGTTTTTGTATTAAACACGTTTTATGGGCAGATATTGCCAGTTTACGACCTCTATCATATTATCCCGCAAGAACAATTCCAATAAATATACACGGTTTTCATTTCTATAAATCATGTAAAACAAATTACCCATGAAATATTGTCTATTTTCGGTAACTGTCATAAAATCAGCAAAACGTTATCGATGAAACAGATTCAGTCATTGCGAGCACGTTAAAATCTGCTAGTAAAGGTCATCAAAGCTTCCATTATATACAACAAACCCATAATCAAAATAAGGCGATTACAAGGGGGATTAGCTTGGGGGGGGGGAGGGTAAAAAATTCGTTTTTTTTTTAAATTTTATTATAGTATGTCATTTTAAAAATATTACCTCAAAATTTTAAGTCGATCGGAGCGAAACTTGCCAAGTTACAGAGCTGTAAGTAACCGCACCTCCAGCAGAGCACACTGGGCGCAGACAGCGAGGGTAACGCGCTGCGTTACATTATAGTCAAGGTCGTTCTTTGGTTGTTTTTTCATTTTTATTTTTATTCTCTTTCCGTAATTGATATGAAAAGCCTTTATCTGAGGAAGAGAAAGACTCAGTTTACCGTTGGCCGTTGAGTAAGGTAGTACTGTGATATACTCGTGCAGTTATTTTGTGTCGCATAAGCAAGGCCGAACATGATGCTGCAGTTCAGACAAAAGAGGCCAGAATTCTGCGACGACAGGAACACAAAGAGGCTCTCGACATCGCAGCTGCAGCAGGTACTCTGCTTTATGGAGTTGGAATCGATGATTCAGTGTAAGTCAAAAAAAATTTCTACACTTTTTTCATGCCTAAAACTTTAAACGCGTTTTTCTCAAAACTACATTTTTGAGGTCGGTGCACAGTCTCTCTCAAAAACTGTTGCACCGATCTTCACCAAATTTGGTGTAAACTTTTGACAGAACACAGCGATCTTGACGATCGATTTTTTTGCGATTTTACAAAATGGCGGGTTTTTTAGGTAAAAAATCGATTTTTTCAGTTTTTGGAACTTTAAAAGCGGAAAAAAATATAGAAACAGATTGTTCTGTCCTAGGCATTCATTTAATTTATCGAAATCTTTTTATTTTTTGATTTCAGATAATCCATTCTCGAGTTATCGTGTGCACAGCAGAGCATCTTTTTCGAAGGCGTCTCCGAAGAACTCTTGGCAACGGCTCAATTTTTTTATATATTTACACAAAAATTGCACAAAATATTCTTCAAATATCACTTCAAAATGTACAGAAGTTTATAAATGAAATAATTTTACCGTTGCTTCAGGAAAAATCGTTAGAAAAACGCCTTTTTTTAACCCCGCGGACCCCCCTCCCATGCTCTTTCCAAGAAAGAATCCTGTTGAATATCAAATCAAGATAATTGACAGAATCAAAGAAGTGAATAGCAAGACCGTTCAAGTATAAGAGTGGGAGGGAATCCAAGACTTCAGATGAATTATAAGTTGTGTACCAAACAAGCTCAGCTTTTTTTGTGGATTGAGCTTCAAATCGTTAGATACTACCTAGTTGTAGATGTTATCAAGATCTTCCTGCGCCAATTTATGTGGATCCCTAAGGGTACTAAATGGACCAGAAAGGTTTAATTTTTTAATAATAGATATAATGCTTTCACGATGATTCATTATGATAAAAGAAATATTTAAGATTTCAATCGTGTACAAAACTACGAATTTTGCCGACGTTTCGTGACCATTGCAACTCACTTCTTTAGGGCTCGCCTGAAGCTAAGGTCTCAGGATATGCTGTTCTTATGTATGTTCTCTACGATGTCTGTGATTGGCCAGAGCGCCCCAGCATGGGAACAGGGTGTACCTGATTGGCCAATCAAGTCTTATTTTAAAAAATCCGGGAGGACGAAAAGCCAAATCGGTTTTGTATTATAATCGTTGTCCCTATTAATGTTATTAGGGTGCTTTAAGATTGCAATTTCTTCTCTATATTTTCTTGGAAAAATATTGTGTGTTTTTGCGATGACAGTTGTTTTATCAAATAAAATGTTATGTCCTGTTTTGATATGATGTTCAGCTAGTGCTGATTACGTGAAATGTTTTAGCCTGACTTTACTCTCATGTTCCTTTATACGTTGGCTCACCGCTCTCCCGATTTCTCCAATATAGACTTTGCTACAAGAACAAGTGATTTTATATAGTCCTGAGAGGTGCCTTTTTGTCTTTAGGGTTGTTTACAAGTTGTCATATTTTCGCAGGTGGTTTAAATATGGTTTCCGTATTGTGTTTGTTGAGAATTCTGCCTATTTGTGCTGTGACATCTTGGATGTAGGGTAGAACGGTGGTCGTTTTTATCTCTCTTTCTTCATTAGGTTGTTTTGAATTGTTTTCTTGGGTGTATTTTCTTATTGCTTTATCAATTGGTTTGATTGTGTAATCGTTCTATATTAGGATTTGTTAATTGTTTTTTAATTCCTTTTGTAAATTACCTTTATCCGTTATGGAGACTGCTCTGTATACAAGGGAGTTGATGACAGATTGTTTTTGAGATGGTTGATAGTGAGAGGAGGCATGTAGGTATCTGTTTGTATAGGTGGGTTTTCTGTAAACTTCATTTCCTAATGTATTCTCCGATTTTTTGTAAACTAGTACGTCCAAGAAAGGCAATTTTCCGTTTTGTTAAATTTCCATGGTGAAATGGATATTAGGATGTAATTGATTGATAAAATTGAAAAACTAATTTAGTTCATTTAGTCCATGTCGCTGGACGACAAAAGTGTCGTCCACGTAATGGAACTAAAATTCCGGTTTACGCTTGGATTAATTGAAGATTTTTGTTTCTAGATGTTCCATAAAGATCTTGGCTATTACAGGTGAAATTGGAGATCCCATTGCTGCTCCTGAGGATTGTTTATAGAATTGGTTGTTAAAAGAGAAGTAAGTATTATTGAGACATTGCTCTATCAAAGGTATGAGCTTCGTGGGGAAGTTTGCAAAAGATTCAATAATATCAATTGTATCAGAGATTGGTACTTTCGAAAAGAGAAATGTTACGTCGAAACTCACTATGATGTCTTGGCATTAAACGCGAGTCTGTTGTATCTTTTTGATAAAGTCAAAAGAGTTTCCTGTGAAAGGATTAAGTTTATTGGCGAGCAAGCTTGCTAGCTACTAAAATTACAGATTTAGATGTTTCAGCAAAAGTGCAAGTAACTGGATAGCTCTAGATCCAGACAAGGTGCACAACTTCTGGTTTTCAGAATATCATTGAACACCCGGATGTGATGCAAGGTTCTACGCCAAAAGATACTACGAATGTGTTGCCCAAAAAACAAGATTCTAAAAAGCATCTGAATTTCGTACCGTTCTATTCGCACTGTGACAATAATTACATCCTTGCAGTTATTTCCATGACGCAACCTCGTAAACATCAGAAAAACTTGAGCATGGCATACATTGACTTTACGCAAGCGTATAATTTCGTAGCATATTACAATTTGTTTGAAGTCTTGACTTTCTGGAGGTGCCGGCTCAGATATCGAAAGCATGACCTCTAACATAACGTATGAGTGGCCTGCCATCTGAGCTACCGATGATCTTTTTATTGATTTATCTATTATGGATATTGTTATTGTTAATATTATACTTTGATGGATAGAACATATTTTGTTTAAACCGATTTTTTTATTGCTGAAATACATTGTAATATAAATTGTGTTTGATATAGACATCCATAGTTTTTGATTTCACGGCTTGATGTTGCTTACTTTTATAAAAAAGGAGTATTCCGTTTTACGTCGCATGCCCCACGAAGCTTCCTTTTACGGCACTATAATGATAATGTACACAAAACTCGGAGCTTTGAATTTAAGATATTTTTTCTATTAAGTTTCAAACTTTGTTTAAAATGCAAAAACTTATGATATCATTTGTCATCAAACCAATGTTATCATATTTTATCCCTCACAAATAGTTATTTCAATTTAATTATTTTTACTTTTGTTTTCAATAACAGCTCTAACCATCCAGTTTTATATAATACGGAAGATACGAAATCATTAGGCAATTTTTTTTTACTCTATTATTATTCTGATTGATACATAAACTGTTTTTCATTTATTTGCATAAATTTATTTTTACAGAAAATACTGAGCTTTCCATTCGAACAAATTTTTGGTTCCAAAGGAGTTGCAATGAACAAGAACCCGTCTTGCTGGAAAGGAACCCAAAATGATGAATTAGTTCGAAACGAGAGAAACTCTATTTGGACCTTTGAAGGACCCAATTTTAATTGAGCCTATATCCAAAGAACCCATTTTTTGCTTTGCCCACTTCGACTCCAGTTTTTGCTGTGTGATTTAGGTAAGTCATGTTTAACTTTCTTAAGATACGAAATAAAATATATTTCAGTAATTTATCTACATTTCTTGTTCATTCGAAAATGTTTTACTTTATTGTTATGCGCGTTCGGTTCTGGCCGATATTATATTGTACTTATGTACTATATTTTACAAGATGGATGCCAAAGTTCATGGCTTCACCACAGTGCTATATTACGAAGTACCATTTATGTATTCTGAATTTTATTCACTCTCTCAATATAAACAAAATTTATTTAATTAATTTTTTTACGTACAACAAAAACTGTCGGTTGTAATATTTGATATTATAATATACATTTTTAAAATAAAATAATAGAAAGCCAAGATATATGTAGACACGCTAAATGCAAGAACATTAAATTGTCAATTTACTTAGTTTATTATAACAGAATAATTAACGATTAAATAATTACATCTATACAAAAAGGAAGTTTCTATAATCCCAAAATAAAGGACTTTAAAATTTACAAAACACAATAGGACATACCATATTTCTATCCTCATTCTAAGTGTTTCCAATTTTTTCCATACAAAATAGGACTTATGGCCAAGTTTCACTTCCGTAAGATGGGTGGTCAAAGGGCATGATGAAATCACAACTACCGGCCGGCGAAACCCTCGTGTGTCTTGAGAACACGAAGCTATCGAAGGATGACAGCTTTCTGCATCCATGTCGCAAGTTCCTTGGCATATTTTTAGCATCCTGTTATGGCTTCAAGGCTACGAACCAGTAATAGCTTCGCACCTCCGAGATCGCTGATTACCAGAAAAGTCACTTGAACCAAATATTTTGTTTAAAGTCATTGCATCTCCCTTTTGAGACCTTGATACGGCTTTTGATACGCAGCCAGCATCTCAAGAATGACAAAGATGGTAATAAAGCACTATTAAGACTGAATTATATCTGTAGAGATAAGCAGTGCCCGCGTGAGTGGGACAGCCAGAAAGTATGTGATCGAGGTACTCAGTGTGTGCATGACATCCTCTGCACCTATCGCTGGGAACTTCTTAACATAAAATGCGTTCTTTTTACAAGGACTGTTCTTCTAAATATGTGTTAAAATTGAGGTCATGGATCTCGGCGGCCTGCTTCATGGCGTTGTAAGGGATTTCTCGTTTGCTAATCAGCTCGTGGTTCCTTACCATTTTTAGGAAAGGATCTCTGCCGTTTGCAATTATGTATGCTTTACTTGAAACAATTCTGTATGATATATAATCGCCAAATAGACGAATTGATGTGCAAGCTCATATGCATATGCATCATCTAACGTGTGGCGATGCCAGTGGCTTTCAGGTCGTTCTTCGTCCATTGAACGATCCCAAACGAGTAGAGTAGAACCAAGATGTCAAGAATGTTAATCTCAGATAACTTGTTAAACACCGATACATTTGAAAAGTAAATCGCCTGAGCAAGATGTTTGTATCTGGTTTGGAGAGGCTCCACTGATTTTGCGTCGTGAATATGGCTTTGAGGCATGCCCCGATATGTATAGGTATATCCATGGTCAAGGTGTCTAATATCACTTATATCCACAAGCTCAGGATCCTTGGGAACACCATCCATTTTTCTGTTCTTCAGATGACTTTTGACACGCTTCTTCAATCCATAGTCCATACCAATCTCTCCTGTGTACTACTTGACAATATTTAAAGCACTCTGAAGTTTGCATTTACCAGAAATATATAACTTTAGATAATCAATATAAAATACATGAGTGACCTGATGCTTGCTGTAATTTGCGTCGTCACATTGGTATCCAAAAGGATTTCGTAGTTCGGGAGATAGAGGCGATAGAAGGAGATAAAAATGTGGTGTAAACAAGCAGAGGACTCATAGTGTCACCCTGAAAGACGTCTCTATAGAAGGTGACATCGTTCGTTGTCTCTCGATATTTTTCAGATGAGATAGTAAATCTAATTTTTTAAAGGAGCATCAATCTCTCTATGAAGCTTACTATGCATGTATGAACCATTAAGGCTTGCAACAGACATACGATAAGTCTACGAGATGTTAAATCGCGAGATTTATAGTAGTCATTCCAGGCTATTTACAGGACGTGCTGGGGGGCTGCCTTTTTCGGTAGGAGTATAGTGCGTTCTAACCATCTGCTCCTGCAACGGAAAAGTTCTTTGTGCCCCGAAGTGCTTTTTTCACCTCTTCAGTAGTGATTGGTGGATATTCCTCCTTACATGTTCTGAGGTTGTCGCAAAACTCTTTGAAGCGGATGATATCAGTATGTTCTTTTAACTCCAGTGTTTTTGGGATCTTGTATATCTCTCTCCAAAAAGTCTCTAGATCGTTGTGGTTAGATGGATTTTTCACGGAAACGGAGGGAACGCTAAAGAGGCGCGACGGGTCAACAAGAAACTGTTGATTTTTCCTGATCTATGTCTCCCTCTTCTGTATTCTCCTGCTGGCGTCAGATAACACCCGTGTTTTGCCAACTACATGCTGCTTGATTGTCAGCAGCTTTGACGTGTTCAGTGTGTGATTGAAGGTCCTCAGTTCCTGGGCTTGTATTTTTTGTTCATGTTCAATTGTGACAGAATTGTTGAATCTTTCGCTTAAATGAGCTTCTTCGACTTTATATCCATGGTTATTTCCATATATATTTATATATAGGGTAATTGAATTTCTTTGAAGTTCATATTAGTTACGGTGCTTCGATGTGCAGGACCTTACAATTAAATTTTTTATCATCAGGCACTGGTGGTTCCAAGATGATATGGAATTTTCATAAAAAAGATACCAAAAATTTGAATGTCTTATATCTCCATCAAATACTAGGTCATTTAAGGTTTTCAAACACACCTGTACGTTTTGTTGTCCATTCTTCTTTCATCGAAAGTTTAAGTGTAGTTTCATGTGCTAGCGAAACAATATTTTCGCATCAGCGTTGGTGAAAATCGAAAAATAGGGATCTCTTACGACCCTCTCCAGTGCATTATGTATTACCAGGAGTATTGTCGTTCGTTGTAATAGCATATAGAAAAAAAATTTAAATCGAAATTTCCAGGAACATTTTTGATTTCTGCACATAATTTTCGATACTAAAATGCATTGGAAATGCATGTGGGTGAACAGCTAGTTCGCAAGTGGGCGTGTGGGCCCGAAAAGTAATTTCTCCTACCGCGGTAATTTAATCTTGCTTTGGGTATTAGAAAATTTAATTACGAATTTGTTTGTCTGCTTAAACAATAAAATAAGTTTGCAGAAAAAATAAATATGTTAGACATAAAACATTGCCTCACCGAAATTTGGTGCAATTTGTTAAGCGTAGGACAAATAAATTCAGTTAGCCTAGATAATTCATATAGTATTGCAGTTATCAGTTACTGCAGCTGATTAATGTAAAATTCAAGAAAATATTTAAAAAATTTTTATTCTTCTGAAAGCATGGGATTCTTTTCAACTGTTTCTAAATGCACTAACTTTGGTCCGCGCACAGTAGTCGAAAAATCGAAAAAGCTGGCCAAATCTAAAAAAAATGGTTATCATTGCAATTTGAACTGCTGTAGTCAGTAGAGTGGGATTTTCTGCATTCGAGACAGATAGCAGAGGAAGCTCATTGCAAATGAATGAGTACTGCACGTTATTGCATGGAACGTCGCGTCGCGTTATGGATGTAGACTATTCTAGGCGGACGGCCATTTTTTTATTTGACGTTCCCGGTACTCGTCAATAACAGGAAAGTTTTTTAAATCACACTACTTTTATAGAGTAACATTAGTTAAAAATGTTTCAATATTATGTTATAAAAAAAATATTACGAGCAAATTATTTGTTGAAAGAATGTTTTCTACGATTTTCCATAATTTTACGTTTTTTAAAATAATATTGCAAGAAATTTGTATAAAAACAATATGATGATAAAAAAATTGCTCCTTGAGATTATTATTTTTAATATAATAAACAAATTTATTTAAGAAATGCATTAAGTAGGCATTTTTGAAAAGGAAAATTCTTTTTTTTCGATGTCAATGTTTTTAATTAGAATATTAATGATACTTTGGCAAAATTCACTTTTTTCTCATTAACGATTTGAAACTTTAAGCTTGAGTATAGAAACTGCAATTAAAAAGGCTGCAATAAACGCAGATCTTTGTATATCACGGAAGAGAATGTAAAGAGTAAATACTTATATAAGAAGGACTGGCAGGGCGAGCAATTTAAAGATTTTTAAGTTATTGTAAATAAAATATGTAAAAAATCTAAATTATGTGGGTTTCAGGAAACTGTCCTAGAGAAGTGCTCTAAAGCAAAAGTCCAATTGAAGTCAAATTGAAATTAACGAATGGGAGACGTATTATGAAGATAATGGTTCAAGAGTAGTTTTAATTTCATTTATATTAGAGAATAGAGAATAAAACTGGCAATTGGAAAGATCCATAGGGTTCAAAGAAGTGTTAGAGGTTTTACATAGCCTAAAAAATGATCAAATCTAGGTCCTGACGGTCTGAGTAACGAAACATAAACATTTACCTGCAAATGCAATTCTCTACAAGTGTGGCGTGTTTAACAAGATACTTAACTCAGAGAAAACACCACAAGACTGGGGTAAGATAAAACCCATTCTAAAAAACAAAAAGGATATAAGAGTAACGTAAATAACTACCGACCAATCTCAGTTCTAAATAACTTAACGAAGATCTTTACTCATATACTCACAAGCAGACAATTTCAAGCAAGCATTCCCTTAAGCAAATTATGGCAAATCTTACTGTGTACTTTGCTACATATTTAAAAAAAATGTAATTTCTGCTATTCATATGTGAAATTGAAGAATTTTTGAGAGAGAACGGGGTAGAAGAGGGAGGGATCTTATGGGTGCTAGTACTGGCATTTGCAGCCGATATCGTCATCCTGGCCGAGTCTTTTGCTGATTTACAATTGAAACTAAATACGCTCCAAGAAGGTTTAAAAATGAATGATCTAATTGTGAACGTATTAAACACTAAGATAGTCGCTTTTCATAAAAGTGCATAGAATAAAAGTTGTGGTAAATTTTCTTTTGAGGAAGAGAAAGTTGTTCTAAGGAAAAAGTACTGTAATCTGGGCCATGTCTGTAGGACCTTAGGGGTGTTCAGAGGAAACGCAGAACAATTGATAGTTAAAATAATTGTAGCCTCAGGTAACTGTAGGCAGGTTTTATTTGGAGCAAAGCCGAGATCTTTGACATCAGAAAATCACGTATTTAATTTAGTAACATAAGCGACCCTTCCTTATGGTGCGGAAATCCGACCATTAGGGTATCTCAATGAATTAGAATTTCTTCAAACTAAATACTACAAATCTGTATTGAAACTGCCTAGAATCACACTAAACTCCATGATAAGGTTAGAAAAAAACAGGTTAAAACTAGAGTAACAAAGAGATGTTACAATAGGTTACTTCAGCAGAACTTCTTGAAAGCAAACTTACTTAAATATAATTGGGCATCAAAGATTGATAATGTTCTGTCAAAACTGTGTTAAAGATTTTTTTGATTTGATAACGAACAAAGCGCAGAAGAATCTTACAAGGAATGATGTAAAAGAAATTAACTATAATAAATTGGGTCTCTTTTATCAACTTAGATTAAGTAATTCTGCAATTCCTAGAATCTCGTGGAATAAACAAAGATATGTATTCAACAAGATCGACTCTTTATGCTACTTAATTCAAAAATGCCCTTCCTATACTGGTGTGCGTCCAAAAGTGATTTCCCGGTAGAAAACATTTAGCGAAATTCTGGACATAAAGTCTCAACGAGTTATTGATAGCCTATTTCACTTTACGATTAATGTACTAAGGATGTGAGACTTCAACTCTGTAACAGAGATTGAACCGTATTAATTGTAAGGAACGGAATTTAGCGAGTACCTCCTCCTTATAATTGGGCATTAGCCTTTCTAGTATTATAATAAATAAAAATAAAAATATTATTTTAGAAACAAGAGATTTTTAGTAGCATTTGGGTAATTGTACCGTATATTATTGTTGATTCAGCTAATTATTTGGTTGATCTTAGGTAAAATTTATGTCAATTTAGGTAATATTTTACTTAATTAAATGAAATATTTAATTAGCTTTAAACAAGTAGTTTTGCTGGCCCAAAGAAAATTTCAGGTTGATTTAACTAAAAGTTATAGCTCACATGGCCCCTAAGCATCCAACACAATTTACGTTCACGATAGGTTAAAGTGGAATGGTCTTATTTTGTGTGGATTCTTTATTAGTTTAATTGACTACTAAACATGAAAAGATGAGACTATTTAACGAAAACATTTTAATATTTTGTCAAAAATTAAATCACTTTTGGTTGAAATTTCCTACAACAACTGTAGCCAGCTGAAACTTTAGCTACTGTGGTTGAACCTTTTTTGAACAGAGCAATTTTTTTATAAGAATCACCAAGCCGCAAACGGGTTACTTTTTTAATTTTGTTGTCATGTAGAATAGACTTTAACTTAAAATATATAAATGAATATTTATTTTACACGAAAGGAACGTATTACAGAAAACTATTCATGAATGCAGGTCAACTTGGAATTAAAAATTGTTTTAGAAAAACTTTCCAACTAAACCAGTGCAATGCGAGCCTATAACTAGTGTTGGGAATTACAAATAAAAGAAATCTAAAAGCTTGAATGCAAATAATTCAAGCTTTTAAATTTAAATGCTGAGAAAAAAGTTTTGCTTGAGCTACTAAATCGAGTTCTTTAACTATAGATAATTGCAGCGGGTCAGGACTAATTGACCGTAAACTCGAACTCGTTAAAAGCGCTTTCCGTAACTCGAGACGCTGTGCTCGTGGTTCGTAACGAGTGTTGTAACTTCATCGAGATTTTACCTCCTCGAGATGGGGTGGTTCGTCTGTATTACTCCTCAGATTTAACAGATGTTCGATCGTCTATGTTTTATGAAAAACAGTATGTAAGAACCAGCTTTACAATTTAAATGAACCACTACTTTCATTGTACGTATTATTGTTAATTTTTTGCAATATCAGTCGTCTTTTTCATACACAACATTACTAATAGAAAATTCGAATATTTAACATAACTTTTCAAAGAATTTTAAATTATTTAAAGAATGACTTATTACCCAAAAATTTAAAAAAATTCATATTCCCTGATGGAAATGCA
The DNA here is from genome assembly GCA_010014905.2 of Druon quercuslanigerum. Classification (NCBI taxonomy): domain Eukaryota; kingdom Metazoa; phylum Arthropoda; class Insecta; order Hymenoptera; family Cynipidae; genus Druon; species Druon quercuslanigerum. The sequence goes on along the minus strand of JAAAKG020135783.1, from coordinate 21,599 downwards.
ATATTTTGTCATTGTTTGGAGAGTACAATTTTCTAAAAAAATTATGTAATTATTTAAGCAATTATTCATTGTTTACTTTCAAAAGTTCTACAAATTGAGCCAGAGATATCCACTTGTTCAAATTGAGATCCTATGCTACTTTTTGTTGAATAATTACACAATTTTGATACATTTCTTCTAATGTTTGATAAATTTCTATTTGCTTAAAGAATTTTTATTTGCTCGAGCATATATTTATCGATAACAAAAAAAATAAATAAAATAAAAGACATTCAACTAATTAATATTTTTAGATTATTTTTGGATAAGTAATTATTTAAACAAATTATATTTGATTGAACAATTAAAAACTAGTAAATGTATTCTTTCTATACACTATACAGCCAGAAACATAAATGTATGTGTTCTATTTTATTTAATTTTTTTAGTCCACAAAGAAAAACTGCTTGAGCAAACAGATTTCTAAAAAAATATAGATTTATTAAAAATTAAAAGAAATTAATTAAAATTATGTAATTATTTAACAGAACGTGCATAGAATACTAATTTAAAAAGATGGTTCATATCTCTGGTTCCATTTTTAGAAATTTTAAAAGTCGACAATAAATAATTATTTAAATAATTACATAATTTTTTTTAATTATGTCTCGAAACGATGACAAACTTTTAGATTTCAATCAGTTATTAGTATGATGTTATTTTGTAGAATCTCTTCTTAAATCCCTAAGAAACTTGAAAACTTTCGATGAAACTTGGGAACATGAGTTCAATTTTTCGAAAGTTCAAAATGTCCTCATCTTAATTAAATGGGATTTTGAAGTGCCCGATGACACGTGTTAATATTCGAATTTCGGAAAAAATACGGAATTTCTTTCTCCGGAAATGGAAACTTTGGTGGGGGGGGGGGTCTTGCCCTGTAGTTCGCAAAGTATTTTTGGACCACCCTAGTTTCCCCTGAGGCAGCAGATCCCAAACTTTTTCCGCACTTTCTGAGAAGCGGTAGGGTCGTAATCTTCAAAATTTTTAACAATACTGAAACCCAAGAAAGACACTGGATGCCTGTCTTTCGTGTGCGGTTGGTTGCTACGCGCGACCTTTCCATTGTAATAATTAGAACCGATGGAAGAAAATAAAAATTTCGTAAAATATTAGTAAATATATCTTTAATAGGCTCTGTTAGATTCGTTCGATTATGACAAAAAGTTTTTTTTAATAAGATAGAAGGATATCGGACGATAACTTCAAGAGTTATCGCACTTTTATTACACTGGGATGACTCATTTATATATTCACAAGATTTGTAAATTGTAAAAGTAAGCATGAAGAAAGTTTGGTGATTGAGGAAGGTAGGTTTGATAGCGTGAGTGAGAGTGAAGGATTTTGATAAAACGGTGCGTGGGGTGAAAAATTTAAAGAAAAAGGTTGATTTTGGGATTAGGTTGGACTTTGGGTTCAAAAAATTTAGGCGAGAAGGAAGTGACGTGTTACGAGTCTTACGAACGAGAGTAATAGGTCAAGTGGGGACGTGCAGGAAGTGCAAAAGAGTGCAAAAAAGGCGAGTATCGAACCAAGCTGCCAAAGTAGTAGTGATGACGAACGGCACAAGACGCTGGTCAGGAGTGAGGGAAGCGCGGCAAACGCAGCAGGCCTGAAAGGGGTTGCAAGCGACAAATAGCAGAGAAACAAAGAGCAAAGAGGAAGAAGCATATAATGATCAAGGTGCTGAACGTAAATAGTTAAACGGGAAAGAAAGAGATTAAGAAGCTGATGAAACATATAGGAGCACAAATCAGGATAGAAGGGGGAAAGAGAGTAAGGAGAATAAAGGAAGGCCGCCAAGCATGTTTTTCTTGACATTAGGGTGTGAGGAGGCGAGGTTTGAAGATATGGGCAAAAAGAAGTTGTTGAAGGGAAGAACAGAGAGAATACAAGATCTGACGTGGCAGAAAAGGAGAAGAAAATGGTTGATTGAGCGGAGGGCATGGGTGGAAAAAAGGAAGGGTAGCAAGGTAATAATAGGGAGAGATAGAATTTGGGTAAGCGGAGAGATGTGGATATGGGACGAAGAAGTAGAAGAATAGAGAACTAGTCAAACAAGGCGAGGAAAAGAGAAGGATAAAGAACAGGTAAATAAGAAGGAAATGCGTCGCGGTTTACAAAATAGAAAAAGGGCTAAAGATAAGGACTGGACGAACGGTAGGGGTAGATGGGTAGGTGAAGGCTGCTTTCTAGAATGCTTTGGAATTAAAAAATAACAAAACGGGACGCAATAATGATAAGCGATACATGGGCTTACTAGACATAATAGGAGAAGCAGGAAAGTTTATATGTAATGGCAATATGAAAGCAGATGAGGAAGAAGACATCACATTTTTAGGGAAGGGAGAGACAGTTATAGACTACCTCCTTGCGGAAGAATGTATGTGGAATATGATAGGATGTATGAAAGTGGGTAACGGGGTAGGGTCCAAGCACTTCCCGATAATAGCTACACTGAAAGGTAGTCGCCATTAGCTCGGCAATTGAAGAAAGAAAAAAGGGGGTGAGACCAGCAAGAAAATGGGAGTCTGGGAGGTAGATAAACTGTAAGAGTTTAAACAAAAAATGGAAAAACAGAAGATGAGATATAAAGAAAAGAAGGAAGTAGACTCGTTAATTGAAAGATGGAAAGGTTCGATTAAGAAATAGGTACAAAATATGAAAGAGAAGAGGAAAAAAGAGGGTTCTGGGACAAGGACTACAAGGAGGGTAAAGAGAGAATGAAAGAGTGTGTAAAAAAATGGAGGATATGGGCGCGTATAATAGGAGAAAAAGAGAACATGAGAAAATGCTAGAAAGGCAAAAACAAAGGGCAAAAGAAAACTACAAGGAAGAAGTAGAAAAAGCGATCAAAGAAGGTAGGGTTTGGGATGTGATAAATAAGGAAAGAGGAGAAGGAAGGAAGAGCGTAAATGAAGAAATAGAAATGGTTGAGTGGACAGAATATATCAAGAGTCTATCAGGTGGAAACCAAAATAAGATAAAAGGGGACAGAGAAGGATATTAGAAGAGAAAATGGAGGAAGACAACGTAATAAGCAGAGAAGAAGTGGATGAGGCTATAAATCGACTAAAAGGAAACAAGGCTACAGGAGAAGATGGCATGGAAAACGAAACTTTAAAGTATGGAGGAGTAGGGATCAGGGAAGGGTTGTGGGACATTTGCAACACGATCTGGAATGGAGAAGGGTGGCCAGAAGAGTGGATGACATAGCTGGATGTACCACTTGTTAAGAAAGGGGAGGGCAAGAACGTAGAGGAGTACAGATGCATCACTCTCATGCCAGATGGCTATAAAATATATGCAGAAATTTAAAGAAAAAGGTTAGAGACTCAGATAGAAGAGAGGGATAGCATCCTACATAATCAGACGGGTTTTAAAAAAGCTTTGGTAACGATAGACAACATTTACGTGCTGAATTACTTGGTTAACAGAAATTTATGGAGAAAGAAAGGGAAACTATTCGCTTTGTTCGTAGATTTGGAAGCAGCCTTTGACTCAGTGAACAGAAAAGTGTTATGGCAGTCAATGGAAGAGAGGGGAATAGAAGTAAAGCTGATGGAGAGCTTAAAAGGAAATTTTTACTGAAATGAGGATTAGGGTGAAGACAGGAAAAGAAAAAGGAGAGGTTTTCTGGACACGAAGAGGTCTAAGACAAGGGTGCTCTTTGAGTCCGCCACTTTTTAACATGCTCTAGGCAGTTTTAAAGCAGAAGATAAAGAAGAATGGATAAGAAAGGACGATATTGGGTAACAGCAAACTATACTCTCTAGCTTACGAGGACGACGTAGTGCTGTTAGCAGACGACGAGAAGGGAGTTAATCTAATAATCGGAATATTCGAAGCATACGTAGGAGAAAAGGATCTGACAGTAAACGTAGAAAAGACCAAGGTGATGTGTTTCAGAAATACGTCGAGGAGTTTTGTTATCCAGGTTTTTGGTTTGAGGCAGGAGGGGGAAACGAGCTGCAGGAAAGAGAAGGTTCAAGGACGATTGGAGAATGAGGGTCTGGTTGTTTGATGCGTTGGTGTGGGCGATATTGTTTTAATGTAGTGGAGATCTAGGGATGAAAAAAACATAGGAAAGTAGAGAGCATGCATGAGCGATTTCTGAGATGGGTAATGGGGGTTAGTTGGAGTTTCCCAGGATACTTGTTAAGGGAAGAATTAGGGAGAGAAAAAATGGTTACTATGCAAATTAAAAGAGCCTGGAGGTTTGAAGAGAAGCTAAAAACGAGCGAGGGGAGTAGAATAGCACAAATATGATGGTGAAAGGGTTGACAGAACCTGAATATCTTCGAAAAATAAAAAAGGAAGACAAATGGAGTTGGGTGGTACGGTTTGGAATGGGAGAAGGAGTGAGAGCATGCAGATACTGGAAGGATCAAGACGATAATTTATGTAGAGTATGTGGATACAAAATGGAGTCATGGGCACATGTATTAGAGAGATGTACAAGACAGAAAGCCGGGCAGATTTCTTTTCTTCGGCGCACGTCCCATACAATTACGTAATACGCACTTCATATTTTTTGTCTCAAAAAGAATGCACTAGACGAAAAAATTTTATAAAATAAAAAGTGCTTAAAATCATGCAAGGAACACGTGCGATTTTTTTAGAAGTTTCTGAGCTTTTTTTTGATTTTTCAAAAATGGTAAAAACTTTAAAAATTCAAAATTGATCCGAACTCTTCTAAAAAATTCATACTTATTCTTTGAGCAGTCTTAGGAATTTTTGTACGATACAATTTTTTCGCTCAATTTATAGTTTTCGAGAAAAAACATCATGAATTCCAAACCCCGGGTTTTGAAAATTTCAGACATTCGAACCGCGATTTTTGGTGGTAATATGATTAACCAAATGCAGGAAGAATAACAAAAATTGATTTAAAAAAGAAAAACTATACAATAATTTTGACTTTTTTCTTTAAACTCAAAAATAATAAAGTCATTGAATTTTTTACAAAATAAGTTGCAGATTCTGAAAGAGCACCCTCGAAAACCTCTTCATAGGATTTTAGTCAAAAATAACTTTGTTTTTCCAAGAGAATTGTGTACTTGAAAATGTAAGCACAAAAATGTATATTTACACATTAATGGATTAATCAAGTTTTTCGTTGATGGCTGTAAGGTTGCTCATAGTTTCAAATAAGATTTCATATATGTCCCCCACAGTGTTGATAAATTCATCGAGTACCAAAGACTTGTTGAAGTAGCTTTCCTCTCAGGCGTAGTCGTTCGTACTATTCATGTATTATTTTAATCGCGTAAACTTCAGCGCAAAATGAATCACAAACTTTCGCCGTAACTTGGAGAGTCATGGATATAAAATTAAATCTTGGCTGTGTGTAGATTGTGTTTACATATGGGACATTCTTATACAAATCGTATGGATTTGGACCAAAAAAATTGCCACCTCTCCAAATCTTGTCAAATTTTTTTATGAAGTTCTTTATATATATAAATAGACACGTATACGAGGTTTTTGTTCAAAAAAAATTGTTTGCGGAAATATGTCCATTGAGAATTTTAATGATTTATCCCATTTTGTTACATGTTAAATTCATTATCTCCTGTTCTACTGATGATATCGTTAGGATGTTTCTTTTATTTTGAAGGTAATAATATCAGCTTCCAGTCACGTGAAAGTTCTACCTTCAACTTGACTTTCCTTAAGAATAATAACAATTTAATTGTTTAAACAATATCATCATAATGTTAACCACAACGAAATCGATTGAAAAAAATTACTATCGTATTTTTTATGTTTTTAGCTACAAAAGTCTTTTTTCAGAAAGATAGAGCCGTTTCTAGTTAAAGAGTGAGAAAGTAATTTCAACTGCGTTTCACGTAGGGCGGGCAGCGCGCGACGAGTTGAAACATCTAGGAGCGTGCCTGTACTCTCAGTACTAGAGCTTTTGGTTTAATTTCCCAGATTTGCTTCTACGTGCGTTAAAAAATCCAGACGAAGACACTTCTGAAATTGCGTTTTACAGTTGTTATTATCTGTTGAGGAGCTGAAATACGTTTCCGTGTACGCCAATTCCTTGTTCTTCTATAATCCTTCAATACTGCTGTTTCTTATAGTTCTCTTTTTGCAAGATTCTTCTAGCTCTGTCTTTTTACAATCTCGTCAGAGAAGGTGTACAATTTTTGTAAAATCTAAAACCCACCCTCCTCCCTCATTATTTTAAATGCGTACGTTTTGAGAATATATGAAACCGAAAAACAGATTTTTACAAATGTATCTGTGTGTATGTATGGATTCATGTATATATGTATTGTTACCAGGTTTCTCAAACTTCGTGTGCTTCACCGCTAATCACGACCTGGCCAGGGGGTTCGTGGGTCGCACACTGTTGATCCACAAACAACGCTCGAAGCTCGTTTAATTTTTTAACAAGCGCCAGATAGAATTTTCTCTATCCGAACTCCGATGGAGATGTCCAGGTATTGACTGGCAGGATAGCTAACTCCCAATTAAGCACAAGCATCGGAATGGAAACTTATATGAGTGAGAGAGAACACTCTTGCATTCCTGAATTTTACACACATAAATTTATACCTAGCTTTATTTAATAAAAATGAAAAGTGAAGAAATTTATAAACTAAAAATTCACAACCTTTTGTATTTAAAACCTCAAGAGTAAGAACATTTCTATCTATTTAGCCTGAGGAACCCGCGCTCTGTACAAAATGGAAGCCGGAGACACCCGCGCCATGCTCTTACGATCTCCAACATCCTTTACACTCTCGTTATGTTTGATTAGTTGGGGGAATACGCCCGCCTCAACTTATTGTAGTTGGTTCTTGAGCCACCTGGCTACTTCGATGACGTCCCTCGAATCCATTCTTTGCCTTTTCCTCGGTTTTTCGTTTTAGTCATTCTTCCTTCCTTCCATCGTCTTGCAGCTGTTTTCCACTACGCCTTACGATTTTTTGGTGAGGCCTCCGTTGATTGGCTGGTACCAACGGGCGAGGTATAGTGGGAGTCATCCGCCAATGTGCGCTTCCACTGTAGAGTCCACCGTCCTAAGGATTACTGGGGTTGATATTGGCTGTGCGCACGCTGCTATTAACATGGTTACCATGACTTGTGTCTGGTCGCCTATCAACGTCGACACCGCGTGTTGGCCTCTCCTGTCTAGCCAGCGCGTGGTCGCTCGTCCCCGTGGTGTTGCAGGGGTAGTTGTGTCTGCTAGGGTGGCCCTTCCAGTGCTGCCACTCACCGCTATTGGTCGAACCAACGCATCATGCTGCCCGTGCCTGGCCTGTGGTTTTGGTAGGCTCCGTTGAGTAGTAGAATGTGGTCATCGGTTATTCTAGTGACCAGCTGGTGCTGCCTCTAGAGAGTGACGCGGAGGTGTTACGCATTCATGCCAGTATCCGACCCTTCTACCTATGGTTTCTGGCGGACAACTGCATCAACGTGCTGTCTGCTCGATGTTATTAACTGTAAAACAGTTCATAATATCGTTTTTTTTCCGTCCTGCTGTGAATTTTGGAGGTTCCTGTTCGTCGTCTCCACGAGTGTGTCATCCTGGTTCTCTTCTGGTACCTTGCTCGTCGGCTCCGACTCCTCACAATTATGGTTACTTCTTATTTCTATCTTTAAGCTAGACTAGGTCGGGTTCCTCCTAATACTAAGGCAACTCTGTTTCATACTCTCTACGTAATTTAAAGTAGCCTAATATCTGAATAGGCGGAAATGTCTTAAGGGTGCTTTCCTACACACGTACGCGTGGCTTTAACCGTATATGGTTTTGGCTTCGGTGAGATTCCGGGAAGTTTTTTTATTTTACTGTTTTAGTCTCGCAAACTTCATTACAGTATGTATGTATTGTGACGTGGTAATACTTTTAACGCCCAAATTAATGGACTGTTCACGCCTATTTAATATCATTTTGATTAAAGCTTTAAAAAGATTAAATTAAAATCAGTACCCGGCCGCGCACAGAATCCAATTAAACTATCAACTGACAGGAGCTTCGAGTAAGATGGCATGTTGCCAGAAATAATCCTCTCGAGTCTTGGAAATTGTAACGCCGCCAATCCGAATTGTCGCTAGACTGGACGGAACATCATATCTTATAGCCAGACATTTATTATTGCTTTAGAACCTTTTTTGTTATGTTTAACAGGCACTCTTAGTGTCGGCGAGCCCGACAACTACACGACCAGCATTAAAAATTCCCGACCAGTTGGTCGTGAATAGTCAACACACAACTTCTCCACTTCACACTGACAGGCTGGAAACACGAACACATGGAACTCTCCACCGGCTGTTTAGTATACGAATTGTCAAAGTAGTAGCAGCCGATAACTTTGAGCGCGCACTACATACCGTAGGTGTGCCGGACTAATTGTTGCGTCGCGTGCGCGACGCATGTACGGGAAGTGGATGGGCGAAGTTGCAATCCATCGTAGAACACTCCAATGCGAGTTGGGATGGAAACTAGTGAAAATTGCCACCCACTGTCGGACACTCTAATTTAAGTGCACCTTTACACGCTGTTTGCGTAGCGTTGTCGTCGATTTAGGAGCGTAATCCATGGCCAAGGCGTCACGTCTGTACTCTGCGTCGTGGACAGCCATTCTGTGTTCGGTCATCGCACTGATGTCCTCTTTTAGCGTTGTGCCTCATTAGGCTCGAGGGTTTGGAAACTGTCCCACGTAGTACTGGATGTAAGACATTCGCATTGGAGCTAAGGGTACTGGAAGGATAGAAAGTAAAACAAGGCGTATCACTGATTCGGGCATGAGCCATCCTAAAACTATCACAACTTCATTTTCTAAAAAAGAATTGGCACCATCGTTGACCGAGATATGTCTCCCAGTTCACCCACCATAATTTAACATATGTCGCCGCGAGGTGTGGAATGGTGGTCGAGTCAGTGCCCGTTCGCGAAATCGTCCAAGGTAGACATTTTTATTGTGGGTCGTAAATTTTGGAAAACTCCGTCTGTAAATTAGCTTGGGGAATAGATTCATTTTTTGGGCATTTCCAACCGACTAGTTGTTTGACAATTTTTGTATTTAGAAATAAAACGTCGAAAGTAAAATCACGATGATGTTATGTTGTTGGTAAAGGGGAAGGTGCGCTTTTCGACATGGCTACGACCTTGTGTGACTTCAACTGTCACTCACGAGGCGCCATTTTTGGGGCATTACTTCCGTTAGCTGAGCTCCTATGAATTGAGTTATTCCGGGTAAAACTCGGAATATCGACGCGTGAGTTAAACTTTGGCTCCTCACCATCACGATATAATTATGGGTCGTGATATTGCTTTCGTCGCATCTTGACATGATAATTTATTACTCATGCAGCGACCACCAATTGTGTAATGGTCGGTATAAGGACCTCGACGATATAACTGTTAGGATTCGCAAATTTGTCGTCCGTTAATTTTTTTAAATCCTAGATGATTGTTTTTCTTTTGTGAGATGTTTCTAGTTTATGTGAGGCCGTAATAGCCACGTATTAAATGAGTCTTTTATTGTGGGCCGTAAATTGGCTAAAATTATTTTATCTTGCAACTTAATTATCATCCTCCTTTAGTCTCTTCCTAACCCTACCCCTCTCTGTGTTGGACTTGTGGAAGGTTAAATAATAAGTACTCAAGGGTAGTAGCTTAAAATTACTCGCAGTGAGACACCTTTTGATCGTTTTAGGTGTTCGTTAATTCTGTAAATGATCTGGCGCCCTTCAGGTAAAATGTTAGTCGACATTTAAAGACTTTAGCAGAAGAATTCATCATTTTCAATTAATTCTAATAAATTTGGAATTGGTTTGAGTTTAGCCAATGGTATTTGACTAGAATTTAATAACTGAGAATTCGCCAATTGAATATTAAAGTAATAAGTTTTTTATCACAAAAGTAACCAATTTGTTTGAATGTAATTTTCATATTTTTGCCGGCCGAGCAATGTTGTTTAATTTTGATAATTTTCAGATTCAAATTTTTCTAACATATGCTACCCAAAAATGCAACCTTCGCAATTCTCGTTGGAGTCCAATTACCAACAACTTAACAAGAACACAGCCCCACACAACAAATTTTGCAGCCCGAGCGAAACCACCGTAGCCATACGTTTTGGAATTCGCTGCATCTGAATTCAAGGTCTGTTTGACTCTATCAGGTCAGGATCAAGATCAAGTGAAGGTCAAAATAAAATAAAACCATTGAATCGGCAGGAACCACTACTTTAAGAGGTTTCTGGGATCGCTAAATCCGAATTCGTTTTTTCTTTACATAATTAGGTCGGGATGAAAGTCAGCCCAAGGTCAAAATTGTAAAAACTGTGGAATTAAAGAAAATCTATTCTCTTAGATGTTTTTGGTTTCACTGAACCCGAATGCGGGGTTAGTTCGAACCCAACATTTCGATTCCAAGGGTTTCTTCATTTTGACCTTGATCCTGACCTGATGAAGTCAAACTGATTTTTTTGTAAGTCCCACCCCTGGCCGCAAGCGAGACGAGATTTTGGTCCTAAGTTGATATTTTTCGTCATCAGTAACCCGCTTTAAATTTTCGAAAATGTTTATATTATTTATTTTCATGATATTTCTTTTTTTATTATTAATAGTTTTTGTTTTGTTCGTAGAGATTTAAAGTTTTAATCTTTTCACGGAAATTTGTATATGCCTGTTGTTCTTGAGACTGACAGGTTCCGAATTTTAAATAAGCACATCAGTTATTATAAAATTACATGTTATATCGGTCGTAAAATTTTAATTCTTAGCATATGTCAACTGTTTGGTGTAATGGACTATACAATTTACAAAGAAAAACTTTCGTAATTTTTAAACTGGCAAATATTGAAGCACTAAATTGGTAATATAACTTTCTTCAGAAAAAATGCTGTTTCCACCCCGGCCCAAGATGAGCCAAGTTATATCTAGTAAAATGACCCATTGAAGAAACTTCCGTGTTTTCTTATGTAAGCGCAGCTCGCTTCGCTCGCAAGTTTGAGAGCGCCTGGGGCGCGCAAGAGTTGGTCATCGCGCTTGGTGCTCGATAGTATATTTATCTCGCGTTTCGCGTTCGATAATATATTTACCTCGCGTTACCCGCTCGATCTGTGTGCATTCCCCACACTTATGGATAGACTTTTTAAAACTAAAGGTCAAATCATCGATCGCAACAATTTGGTGATTGTGAATTCTCTTTTGTTAAAGCTCCTTCGGCTTTAACAAATACATTCTCATCACTGCATTACATGAATTAGTATTAACACAGACTTAGTTACATTGTCTGGTTTAAAACAACGCGCATTCTTAAAAAAAACTTTTGTTATTGAAAAAATGTAATTTTTGTATTTTCCATAATTTTTTATGCTGTCAAAATTTGAAATTTCTTTTTTTTTAAGAAAAGTCAAAAAGTTTTTATTATAATCTTTGAGGGAATTTAAAAATTAACGTTTTTATCCTCCCGCCTTTTTTTCATAACGTGCGTTATTTGGTATAAAATATTCCTTTTCGTGTGTTCTTTTTTAAGTTTTGTAAGTGCTATAAATCTGGTAATTTTTGGTTTTGTGAAAAAAAGTCATTGGGATAACTTGTTTCTCTTTTTAAATACTATGAAAATCTATACACAGAATTTTTGAATTTTGCAAAAAGCAGTCTCAAAAGTTTTCAAAATGCGCTGAATTTGTGAATTTGTATCCAAAATGGCTGGCTAACAAACTTGACCTTTAGTTTAGGACACTAAAAGAGTGCACCTGAGGTCAATCTAATAGATTAACTTTTTCAAAAATTATCGATTATACAGACAGACAGGCATACATACATACATACATACATACATACATACATACATACATACATATATACATACATACACACAGACGTTACTTGACTTAAAATTTTGATTTTTTGTTTTTTTTTTTAATCTTGTAAATGCTAGATCTCTGTTAAGCAGTATAGCTACGGCATTTCTGCAACGCCACTACGTAGTTCCACCTGCCACCGACAGATGGCGCCACAAGTAGTTCCAAGAAGTCGGCACCTGCTCGGCCGGTAAGTTAGATCACTTTCTGGATCAATGGGCAAGTCGACAGATGGCGCCAATCCCCAATCAGGTACGTAGTTCAAGCTGTCGCCGTCACAACAAATTTTATATTTGAGAAACCTTGAAGAAAACAGCCCTATCAGACATATTTTGGAATTTATGAAGCAGCTTTTTAAATGTCAGTACTACTTAGAAAAAGACCTCCAATTATAAATTATTTTATTTTAATGCCCCCCCCCCAAATAAAAAAGTAAGATTAGGAAAAAACTTTTGCCCCAAAAAAAGTTATAACTACATAGGAAACCTACAATGATTCGCGGTAGGTTCCCCAGAGGATCGAATGAACGGAAAGAGTACGCTATAACGTACCCTTATAGTATCCGCATATTATCCCTTCCATGTCATGCAACAAAAACTCTTAAAAACAGTTAGATGTTCCTTTAATTTATTGCAATTCGGATTCTGTATTAAATTTTCCATGATAAGTTCACGGAATAATTGCAATCGTTTTTTCTTGCAGCGTTAAAAAATAAAAAAATAAAAGATCTGTGATTAACATAGGCTGAAGGCAATTTCAATCGCATATTCGTTCAGTAGCAACATACTACTTATGCGACTATGGATGCGCTTGTAGTCGCCTTCAGCAGAAGATATGACATTTTTAAACATTATTAACGTAGAATCCGAATTGAAACAAGTCAAATGTCCATATTTCTCTTAAAAAATTTTTTTGCATGATACGGAAGGGATACTATGTGGATACTATATGGGTACGCCCAGTATCCAAAAAATCGATCATCGATCATGAATCACATTGTATGATGTGGACTCATATTTGTGGTACACTTTAATGGAGTATGATAATTCGTAGGTTAAGGTATTATACTACATCAATACGCGAACGACCTAAACAATGTTTTACTTAAAAATATATTTAAATTTGAATTGTATGAAAATCCTACGTAAATAGATAGTTTTAAGACTGTAAAAAATGAGGAGATACTGACTGTCGGTAGTTTCTTACCAAAAAAAAGTTAAACAATTTTCTTAGGAGAGATTAATCGAACACGTTGTCGTATATTTGGTATTTATGTAATCGCAAAGTTCAGCAATAAACAAAATATTGCATGCGGTGCAAAAGCTCGCGAAAATGCTAGATTTGTTCTTATTTTAAGGAATTGAGTTCGCAATAACAAGATATGAGGGAAACAAAATTCTCCTAGCGGATGGACCGTAATTATTTTCGTAAGTATGATCCAGTAGTTTTTTTCTCACCTTCGGTCGAATCCCGCTGACCATGATTATGTAAAAATATTTCGTCTTGAGTTCAACTTGATTCGTCTTGAGTTCTTCTGCAAGAATGTTATGTGTCACTGGCGGCCATGGAGAGACACAGGAGTCAAAAACTTAAGTCTTAAGTTTATAACTAAGGTTTATGACGGGTGTTGAAGACAAGTCGGGGTTCACTTGTTTTAAGACGAGCAGTTTTATTGTAAATCTTAAGATCAGTCGAAGTAGACTTACCTTAAGACGCAAAGTTTATGTCTTGAGAAATAAACTGAATTTTTTCTGCAGAAAGTTTCATTACCAATTTAGAGCTTCAATATTTTCTAGGGTCAAAATTACAAAAGTCTTCGTTTGATCATTTTGTTGCCAATTATAATCTCTCCTCTACAAACCACGGATCCACCGGCAAAGCCTACCATTTCCAGGAACCAGGTAGCTAGACTAGGACCAAACAGTTGACATCTCCTAAGGATTAAAATTTTACAACAGATAAAGCTTTTAATTTTGTAATAAATGATTTCTTCTTTCAAAATTCGGAACCTGTCAGGCTTAAGAACTACAGTCATTTAAAATTTTTCGTAAAAAGATTCAAACTATGATTTTCTACAAGTATCTAGTGAACTGTTGGCCATAGGAAAAAATTGAGAACATTTTTAGATTTGCCATCCAAAGAACGTCGCTAATAAAGCAAAACAAGATTCCTAATACATAAAAAATAAATAACATGAAGATAAACAATATAAACATTCTGTAGAATTTAAGGCGTGTAAGTCATCATCCGCAGAGCTTTTAAGAGCCTTTTGCTGTCGGTGCCCTTAAGTTCGGCTTGAGAACGAAAAATTTCGACTTGAGACCAAAATTATAGTCTCGCTCTCGGAAAGCGGCAAGACTTACAAAAAAGTCTTGGCTATATCTTGGATGAAGAATTAGCCAAGATGAATTATTTTTACTCTGGTTTCTAGTTTATTCTTCACCTTCGGTCAACTACAGCGGACCATGATACTAAAAAAATTCTCTACTCTAAATACCCGCGTAAATATATATTTTAAATCCGTAAGAAAAAGGGGTGACTTACTGACAATCTGTAGATTCTTAAAAAAAATGTTGAAGAATTTTCTTAAGAGACATCGCTCGATCGCGTTATCGTATATTTCATAATTATATAATAGCAGTGTTTAGCAATAAAAAATAGTGCTTGCGATGGAAAACCTCTCGAAAATGCAAAACTTGCGCTTATTTTAAGGAATTGAGTTCGCAAAAGCAAGATATAAGGAAACAAACTGCTCCTAGCGGACTAATCGTCATAATTTTGTAAGTATGGGTTAAAGACAGGTTGAAAGACTTACTAGGAGAGAGATTTGAGGGTATGGTGGTATTGGGGTGAAAGGACTTTAATGCGATAATTTGGAGGAAGGATAACTGAACCGGGAAGGGAGGGTGGAATCAGACCACCATCCAATGAGTTTGTGGATAAAGGGGTAGGGTGGCAGAAGGCTAAGTGGGGAAGAAGGGTTGTTAGAGAGGAGGGTTTGATGGACGAAAGAAGCGATAGATAAGTATCAGGAGCAGTTGGGAAACGTAAGCTATAATGGGGAGTCGGTGGAAGAGGTGTGGGAGGATCTGATAGAGAAAGTGAAAGGGTGTGTGCAAAAGAAGGTATTAGAAAGAAGAATAGAATGTTGAAGCAATGTGTAAGAAGAAAGAGCAGAAAAAGGAAAAAGATTTGGAGGAGGAGTTGAGAAATGTTAATATCTAAGGGGGCGTGTGGAAGATAATTATTAGGTTTAGGAAATGTACGTTGGGGATAAGTGAGAAGGTAGGGAGTGACGAATCTAGGGAATTTTTTAAAGATTCATTTCAGGGGCCAGACACATGGAAGAGAGATGAGGCGATTAGAAGAACGAGGGCGGTAGATATAGAGGAGCTGAATAACGAGGAAATAGAAAGACAGATAAGGAAGTTCAACAGGTCTTAGGCAGCAGGGCTGGACGGTGTATAGAACGAAGCATGACTTTTTGGCACACAAGATGTAAGGGAGAGGCTGAAGAAGTAAGTGAAAAAATTATAAAGGGGGAGGGCATCCCAAGAAGGTGAAGGAATGCGTTTATCGTACCCCTGTATAAAAAAGAGGATACGAACAGGCAGGAAAATAATAGGGGAATTACGCTAATGAATACGGTGATATATACGCGATGGTGTTGGCAGATAGGGGGATGTTGTGAAGTAAGCTAGCGGGCGGAGTTTTAGAAGGAGTTAGGGTAGGAGGGGTAAGGATATGGTCATTCGCATATGCAGATCACATAGTGCTGCTAGCAAAAGGTGAAGATGCTTTAAAGAAGATGATGAAAAAGTTGAGAATATACTTAATTAAAGAAAAATAAGTTAGAGTTGAATGCGGACAAGTCGAAGGTTATGGTGTTTAGGAAAGAAGGTGTGAAAGATAAGGGAGGGGAGTGGAAGTGGAAGGGAAAAGAGTTTGTGTACCTGGGCTTACTGTTTCGGAGGAATGAGGAAGTGGATGGTAATATAAAAGAGAGAGTGAGAAGGGGAAATGTAGTAATGAAGCAGGTGTGGGGCTGAGAAAGAGGTTCTTTGCAGTTGAATTTGTAAGAAGAATAAAATTGGTTGGTTCTCTAATGATGAGTTTCTTATTTTACGGAGTGGAGGTGTGGGGGTATGGTAAGTAAGAAGGTAAATAGAATACAGGAAAGGTATTCAAAATCGACACTAGGGTTAGAAAGGAATACACCGAACTATATTGTCAGGAGGGAGATAGGAATGACGAGTGTAGGGATTATAACAGGGAGACAAGCGTGTAAATATGAGTAGCAATTTATAGAGCAGGGGGGCGGGGGAGTAAGCTGGTTAGATAAAGTTGGTGAAAGGAGGAGGAAAGGGAAAGGTATTTTAGAACGAATGGATTGCAGATGGATGAAGTGAGAAGGATACATGAGGAAGGAAGGAGAGTATATGAGTTGGTTAAAAGAAAAAACATGGAGGGAGAGAAAGAAGCAGGGTAGGAGAGAATAAGAGAGTCAAGATTAAATGAGAACTATGTGTGGATTATGCCAGGGGAGAGAGCCTAATAATTGTGTGAGATAGGAGAGCAAGGAAATCAGGAACTTATAGCGAGAACGAGACGCGGATGCATGGAGGGTTAAAACAGGTTCTGGCTTTCTGGAGAGAAGAGGATGTGCTAATTGGGCGGGAAGGGCGATGCAAAATTGGAACACTGGTTAGAGGAGTGTTAAGAGGAGGAAAGTAGTGGAATACGCATGGAGGTATTGTTGTATGGAAGGCAGGTGGAGAAACAAAAGGGCAGCTGCATGGCCAATGGGGGTGTTGGGTAAGATCGAGAAGAAGAGAAGGAAGGAGGAAGAGGACTGGAGAAGGAAAGATGGTATTTAGGAGAGGAAGTAGATGCAAGAACATTGCACATATTGTAAATAGTAGATAAGGATTAGGGGTTAGTCACGGAGGCAGAGCCTGGCAACTAGAGGTAAAGCGAGAAAGTAGCAACAAGCATGCAAGGCGAGGAAGGCAATGTCATAAAAGCGAGTAGCTCGATAGTTTGTTTGCAATTGAAAAACTGTATCGAGATAATTGGTACCTCTTGTTCAAATTAACTAAAAAGTAAGCTTTGAACTAACGCATATGTTAAAAACAAAAATTGCATATTTTTGATAATGATCCCACTTTTTAAATTTTTGTCTAATTAAGAAATTTTATGAGAATAGTTTTGAAATGCATATATTTTATATCTAGTAGAAATTTTGATTGATATTTCTTAACCTAATACAAATTTTTTTTCCTTTTTGTAAAAATTCTGAAACTTTTGAAAATTTTGAAAAGCATAGAACTTTTTGAATTTTTGTCTAATTGAAAAATGTAACTTAGATAGTTTCTAAACATAATTAATATCTAGTGACGAACGTATGTAAAATTTCCTAATTCATCAGAAAAATATTTTTTTCTATTTTTCTGAAAATTTTCAAAATTTTCAAAAATATATAACTTTTCCAATTTTCAATAAAATAAGAAATTTTATGAGGAGAATTTTTAAGTCTTTTACCCATCTGTAAGGAACTTTGATAAAAATTTTGAAAATTAGCGTGGCTACCACGTTCAGGGAACCATACCTACAGACATACAGACATACAGACAGACAGACGTACAGGCACTGACAATATGTTATGATTTTTGGATTCTGTCAGAGCCGAAATGCAAAGATCCGTGAAAAACCTGAGATCGAAAATTTGGACAATTACGTTATACTCTCGTGAATGATAATGTAGAAATATAAGACCTATAACGCCTGTTGACTGCTACTTACAGATGATGCATTTGAAGTGTTGCACTCAACAGGCGTTATACGTCTTTTATTTCTTAAATTTTGGACCGTTACAAGAAAAACTATTTCGGTTATTCCATGTGGATTGTGAACACTATGAGGATACTCGGTAGAGTATCCTTTCCGTTCACTCGTTTCGCTATGGAACACGCGAAAGCAAAAACGACCTAACAAAATGCGACAGGTAAAGCGACTCAAGAATTAAGTGAGAAGATTCCCCCACTTTGATGCTGAAAATACCGAAAATGCACGAAAACAAAACCAAAAAAAATATTAAGTTTTATCCAAACACTTGAACTATTGAATAAAATAGATGAATTTTCATACAAGAAGAAGAATTTTGTAACAAAGAGGATGAATTTTCAGCTAAAAATATAATTTTTCATTTTAAAAAACTTTCCAACAAAATTACTTAATTATCAACATTAGAAACGATTTTTAAGTTAAAGCAATAAATATTCAGCCAGAAATGCACCAGTTACATTTTTAGACAAAAAGTGGAATTTTCAAGAAAGAAATGAATTTAAGAGCAAAGACAATAATATTCTTCTAAAAAAGACGAATTTCCAACAGAATACATAAGTTTTAAACAACATAGTTAAATTTTAAGTAAAATAATTTTAAAAAAATTGTTGGATTATGAATCAAAAAAATTAATTTTTAAAAACAGTAGATGAATTTTCAAACAAGAAGAATAATTTAAGCTTGAAAAATGTATATTTAAACGAAAAAAAGTATTTAACCAAAAATGGAAGTTACATTTTCACATAAAAAACTAATTTTTGACAAAATAGTTTAATATTAAACGAAATAAATGCATTTTCGACTAAAAAATATAAATTTTAGACGAAAAATGAAACAGTTAAGTTTTCAGTACAATAAATCAATTTTGAACTACAAAAAAACAATCGGATTTGCGACAGAATAATTAGATTTTTAAACAAAGAAATAAATACACAAATAGCAAGAATAGTATTCTAACAAAGAGGTGAATTTTCTACCAAAGAAATGAATTTTCAACTATAGAAATTAATTTTAATTTAAAAAATAAGTAATGAACCAAAAATGGAACAATTAAATTTTCAGTTAAAAAAATTAATGAAAAAAAATCGAATTTACAATAAAATAGTTACGATAAAAACAAGATGCTCGAGAAAATGTCAGTTTCGCAGTTTGAAGGGATTCTCGAGTCTTGGAAAGATTCAATCTTGGATTTCAATTTCAAATATTTTTGAGTAAGACCATGTACCTACTACAATAGAATTGAAGGTCAAAAATCATTTGATAGTCAATAAAAGTAAAAGCACAACTAATTATTCAAGAAAAAGAATGCAAATACAAGATGTTTACAAATGGTGTGATGAAAAAGGAGACTTTTATCGTATGTTTCTTGAGCAGTCGAAAATAAAGCCTTTTAAGAACGACCTAATTGAAGTTATACAGGGTGTCCCACGAGAATTGTCGTTCCTTGTAATGGCGGATAGAAAAAAAAATCAATTCGAAAAGTCCCAAGGAATTTCTGGGTCCGGTGTGTAGTTTGGGTACTAGAGGGCATTGAAAATGCATATAGGTGAACAGTTAGTTGCAAGTGTGCGTGCAACCCCGAAGAACAATATCTCCTACAGCGGTAACTTCACCTTGCTTCTAGCATTAAAAAAAAATGCGATATGGAATTTATTTGCCTGTTTAAATTGGATCGGCTGGAATTCGATCGAACCGTAAAATGTCTTTGCAACAGAATTAATTTTTATATTTAAACATGCTAACCGAATTTCGGTGCTCGGAAATAATGGACATCTAGGCCAGGTTCACACAAATTTTGTGAGCGTAGCGCAAATGATTTCAGTGAGCCCAGCTAATTCGCATATTATTGCAAATAATCAATGACTGTCCAAACTATTAACCCTGATTTATGCAAAAATCAATCAAATGTATTGAGTTCTCTCAATTTTTCTGAAAGCATGAAATTCTCTTCAACTATTTCCGAAATCATCACCTTTTGTCATCAGTATAAATACTTCAAAATAAGGATTTACACGTTTTTTTAATTCTAAAGAATTATGGAAATGAAAAATAAATCAAGTTACATCCTAGGTATTTCAAAAGAATTCCTAAAAATCTTTAAGGTAATTCAAAAGATTTTAAGGGAGTTCTAAACAATTTTTATGGAATTCCAAGCTTTCAGCAGAATTCAGAGAACTCAATACATTTAATTGAATTTTACATGAATCAGGTTTATTAGTTTGGACGCTCATTAATTATTTGCAATAATATGCGAATTATCAGGGCTCACTGAAATTATTTGCGCTCCGCTCACTAAATTTCGGTGAACCTGACCTAGATTTTCATTTTTTCCATGCACCGAATTTCTGTGAGCCATTGTTTTATCTCGAACATGTTAAAATATAAAAATTAATTCTGTTGCAAAGTTATTTTACGGTTCGATCGAACTCGAACCCACTTAATTTAAACAGGCAAATACATTCCATATTTCATTCTTTTTTTTTAAATGATAGAAGCAAGGTGAAACTATTTGCTTAAGAATTACTTTCCTTGATTAAAAGTTCATTCTTTTTTAGTTACATTAGAGTTTTGTTTTAGATGAAATTTCGTCCTTTTGGTGCAAAATTATTTGTTTGAACATTCTTCTTTTGGTTTGAAAATTAATTTTTTTGTTTAAAAAAAAAATTTACTAAAAATGTAACCATTCCATTGTTTGTTAAACATTTACTTTTTTTAATTAAAATTCAACTATGTATGTGGTTCAAAATTCATCTATTTGGTTTAATATTATTCTCGTTGTTTGCGCATTCACTTTTTTGTTTATAAATCTAACTATTTTGTTGTAAATTCGATTTTTTTTCTAAACTTAATTTTTGAATTGAAAATTTAACTCCTTAATTTTTTGTTAAAAATTATATTTTTTAGTTAAAAAATTATATTTTTTAGTTAAAAAATTATTATTTCCGTCTAAAATAAAACTTTTTAAACTGAAATCGTAACTATTACATTTTTACATTTAAACATGCATTTTTTACATTACATACTTTATTTATTTTTAAGTTGAAAAATTGACAATTTTTGGGAATTTTTATTGAAAATTTAAATTTTCTAGTTGAAATTTTTTTTCGTTGAAGATTGCACTATTTTGTTGAAAATTTTATTTGTTTTTTTTTTTTGCTTGAAAATTGACCGCTCTCAGTAGAAAGTCCTTGTATTTTTGTATTAAATTACACAGGCCCACAAAAAAGTGGGATGTGCGAGATATCTATACGTTTTTTGGGGGCGCTAAACACGAATCTAAAATCCGTTTTTCTCTATCCTGTCAGGTTTTTTTTCTAGAAGTGGAAAATTCTCTAGTAAAGCTGGTAAAAGGTAATACATGCTATATTTATTGATTTTTGTGCGCAAAATTTTTCCACGAATTTTTCCACAGGATATTAGGGTTTCCCCTAGGCGCCAAAACTCAATAACCCTTGTTATTGAAATCGTCTGCAAAAAGATCAGAGTCTTCTGTTCCGCGACTCTACATCCCGAGCCGTCAAGTTGGTCGCGGAATATTGAATATTGAAAGTCTTCACAACATGATTATTTTGGGTACAGCACATAGAGCCGCAAATGGAAGAGATCCTCTTCTTAAAATGGTGAGGAAGCATGAAGAAGTGGGCAAAGGAGCGTTTTTGTACAAAGCAGCGGAGAAGGCTGCTAAAACTCGTAGAGAGGGCAAAGGAGGTTTCACATGTGAAAGACGTTACCGATGATAGCTGCAGGGCGTACCATGCACAGCCCGAGCATCTAGGACACATACTATCTAGTTGTCCATCTCATGCGGGAACGACAATTGTTTCTGTTGCACACTCGAGGCCTGACATTGTTCTCCTTGACTTCGAGAAGCGAACCATGTTCGTTATC
>JAAAKG020135782.1:0-13413 GCA_010014905.2 Druon quercuslanigerum | reverse complement strand
TCAATGCCCGTGCATATGAAGAGCTTCTCAGAAACCAAATTGTACCAAGAATAAGGGAGATCACAGGCGATAATTTTTAATATATTTGGTTCCAGTAGGACGGAGCAGCGGCTCATTACGGTAGGGAGGTTCGAGCATATTTGGATACTCAGTTCCCTCAAAGGAAGAAGGGATGAAATCGAGTGGCCTGCTAGATCTCCTGATCTGACGCCTCTTGACTATTTTCTTTGGGGTTATATAAAGAGCAAAGTATATGCAACGCAACCCCAAAGCTTAGGTGAATTGCAGATTCGGATTCCGCAATAGGCTACTTTGATTGATAGGGAGATAATTCGTAATGCTGTAACTCATTTTTACAATCGCATAGCTTTTTGTGAAGAAGCTTAAGGTTTTCAGTTCGAACATCTCCACTGAAGCGTGAGAGTCGCGCTAATCAAGCACCCCGAAACGTGAGAGGCAAGGGGACTCACGCTAATCAAGCAACCCGAAACGTGAGAGGGAACGGGACTCATACTAATCAAGCACCCCAAAGGGAACAGAATTTACTACGTCCACGTCGTTGTTCCTGGGTAATGCTAAACGTAAACGTAAACTGCTTGGAAAAAACCTTGAAATACCGTGAAGATCATCACCAAGATCAATACAGAGCTTACCATTGAATTGCTAATTAAAAATTTACTTCAGGAATGACACTGACCTCTTGGAAAACTTTGTTAATTTCAAATAACCTCTAGCTTCCATTTAAAAAACCAAAGTTGACCTTTAAAAGGCCATGAAGGTTAACTTCAAGGTCAAAATGAAGGTCACCATTGAATTCCTAGTTGAAATTCACTTCAGGAATGACCTTCTCTTTTTTAAAAAATATTTTACCTGAGGAAATATCCAACCGTCCCGGAACTTTTTAGACGCCGTGTATTCTCGTATCCGAATGTTCACTGATAAAAACACAAACAAAATAAATTTTTCTTTTTCTCTGACTGCCTTACAATTATGGGGCATACATATTGTATCCTTCAACTTATATGACTTGAATTAAGTGCACCTACAAATTATTCTCTAGGGATGCTTGTGAAATAACAAAAAAGTTGGAATTGGCCTTATATTTAATAATATTTCATTGCAAATTCAGTCCGGTGGATAGCTACATTATCATACTTTCGTTGACAAAAGGTATCGAGAAAACTTCAGATTTGAAATAGCTTCTAGCGAGAAAGTTGTTCTACATATTAAAAAAAATAGTTCTGATAAGTTTTAGAAAGATTCATTTAAAATTGGCAAAATGTATTCTTTGAAAAATAGTAAGCAAAGCCGTAGCGATTGTTCATTAGTACCATAACAGCAAATGCCCTATCTGAGGAGGCTCAGTGTTTACACTGTAAGGAATCTATCTAAAACGTTCAAGAAATTCTTG
The DNA here is from genome assembly GCA_010014905.2 of Druon quercuslanigerum. Classification (NCBI taxonomy): domain Eukaryota; kingdom Metazoa; phylum Arthropoda; class Insecta; order Hymenoptera; family Cynipidae; genus Druon; species Druon quercuslanigerum. The sequence goes on along the minus strand of JAAAKG020135782.1, from coordinate 12,002 downwards.
CAACTGAGATCTGTTACACCTAGCCTCTGGCCCGAATTGCTAAGGTTTGAATATCAGAAAAATCCCAAAAGGATAGTAGTATTTTAAGCGATTCAGGTCGTTTGACCTGCAGGATTGGGCTGCTTTTAATTCTCATCCATTTGTTTCACTAATTTTTCCTGGACTGAGCCTGAATGGGCATATACAAATTTTCTGAAAGTTACCGGATATTTAGGATATAAGTCCGAATGTTTAGAAAATTTATGTCAAGTTTCCGTAATAAGTCTTCTTACGAGATTTATCACGCTAAAGCAGATGACGTGGTATGTTGTACTGTTTAGAAAGAAAGTCTTAGTCGTAGTGATAGTGGCGCTGGTTTAATTATACTTCTTTCATTAAGACGTGAGTGTGGAGAAAACAATTACCAAGAGTATTAAATAGGTTTTAAGGCACAGTTATTCCTCACTCTCAGGAAATTACTAATTTTGTCTGTGATTTATTTTTCTTTTAAACGAATGAAAATTTTTAAAATTTCTCCATTTTCAACTCAAGAATATTTCCAAGAAAATTTAAAATTTTTTTCCCTTTCCAGCTGGTAAAACTTATGATGAGGAAGTTGGAGACCATGATAGTATGCTCATAATCGAGACATGATTTTTAAAATGTACGTATGTCCTGTTTATGACTAGTATATCGGTTTTTTGGGTCGCTTATTGCGAATCTGAAGTCAGAATTGCAAAATTCAATAAGACGAACAGTATAAAATCTATTTAAATAGATTTATAGTGCTTTTTAATTAATATGAGTTTAATGCAAACATTAAATAAAAATTATTCAGTAACTCAAACAATCCAAATGAATATATTTACATATTGCACGGTTTATAATTCAATGCAAAAAATCTTCATAATGAGACTCAGAATTTGATCCATGAAATTCGCTTGTACTGCTGTCATCCATTTGCAGTTGCGCAGCCATATTTTCGTATGTAGGAGTAGATATCCACTGACCAAAATTAGAATGGTTTCTGTGGGATTGGTCGAGAATTTGAAATGAATGGGTAGCTTATCTACAAAAACTGTTTGAATACATATTACATTGTCTTTTCTCTATAGTTTTTGCGTGTGAAGTATATCCAAAATTCCATACATAATTTATTACAAGCCTCCTGTGCTTTCGCAGACAGTTCACTAACCAGCAAAAGTAACCTACATATTTGAACATTTTATTTGTATTGCGTTTATCTACAACCTCTAATAGTATTTAAGACTCAAAAATGCGTAAAGGTTTACTACTTTATTTTAAAATGAACCATTTTTTATTTTTTTAAATTGAAAATCGCATGCGGTACTCTTCTTTTCATATTTTTTTTTAGGAGTTGGTATAATTTTATTTGAATGCCATTGATATATTTTTTTTAATGGTGACTTATTAAAACACATACGTCTGTTTTTCTCTCTTCAAAACGTAACAGTGATTGCTCGCACGAACGCTACGCTTCAACTAACATCTGCACTTCGGTATTCGAGTTGGGTGCCTTTTATGTGTCAATTCGATTTCAGTTATATATACTACTGTAGCCAAACCTAGGTCGAAAAATCCACATGAAAAACTTTCATTTGTTAAACATTCGTCGAGGTTTTTTCGGTTTGGCTGGCTGTGTGCGTTAGCGGATTGGGGAATGGTCCCCAAACAAATTGATATGCTTTGCAGGTTTCAAAAGCTAAAACAATTTAAAAATAAAAAATCAGCATGCGAAGTTTTTTCATATTTTTTATTATAATTTTGATTCTTATAAAATGAAGTATAAAACAGATGGTACTGATTCGTATCACGGAACTTTCTGTAAAACTAACCGTTCAATTATAGCACTAGGGCTAGTTTAATGGCATATTCTGAAATAGTAGACAGTTTGAATAGAGATTTAAGAACTGTAAGAATTTTTAACATTGAAGCAAAATTATTAAGTAAGAACAACATTTTTCTGGAAATGGGTTTTTAAACAACTATATTTAGTTTGTTGACATACATTTTAATATCAATTGGTCCTGTCAATTTTTCAGATGATAAAAATTAGTTTTTGAGGTTTGTGTGATTAATACAAAACATGTGTTCTTTTGGGTAAATTATATGTGTTGTTTGAGCGCGTTCTTAGCGCCATCTTAGCAAAATCTCGGTTGGGGGGCGGCTGGCGAGGCAATCGCGGAGCACCAGCCGAGAGCTAAGTACGCACACTCATGACTCCACTATCATGTTACTTTAGCTTATACCTTTGTGTCTCATTCTAAACCTTATCCTTAAGAAAGCTTACAGAATATGTTGTTGAGTGTCTTTGGTAGAGAAACAAAGTTGAAATCAAGTATTTGTCATGGGTAGCGACTATCATTTACCTAATAAGGTTGAAATCAGCACTTCGACAATGCACCCTCCAACAAAATTTGATTTTGAAAGACTGGAACTGTGGAAACAATGGTTAAAAAGGTTTGACAGATCCCTGTCGATCAAAAATCAAACAAGGAAAAGTGATAAAAAAATTGAACATACTATGTTATGTAATGGGAGAGAAATTAGAAGACATTCTTGCCCAAGTTTTGCCAGAGGCCATTAGTTCTACGTCGCACGAAACAGTGCAAACAAAATTTAACGAGTATTTCACTCCAAAGAAAAATGTAGTGCTTGAGAGATTTAATTTTAACTGAAGGACTCAGCAGATCGACGCAAAATTCAACTCGTTCATTACTTCTCTCTACAGATTGGCAGATACAGGTGAATTCTGCACTCTTAAAGAAGAGATCACACGTGGCCGTATTGTTATTGGGATTCGTGATAGTGAAAATCGAGACGCTTGCAAATAATATCAGATTTTACAATCAGCAAAGCCATAGAAATACCTCGTCAAGCAGAAGTACAGGCTCGTGAAGGTAAGAAAATTTAAGAAGTTCTACACGATGATGTTATACCGGGCAAAGTTAAGCCCGTTGTACAAGACCATGCCAATAATGGCGATGATGGCGAGCGACAGCCGTATGAAAAGAGGCCGAAGACAAAATGCGGTCTACCCGCATTCTTTGGCAACTACGTAACTATGTAACTACGTAAGAGCTGAGCATGCACGCTCGTGACTACAATATCATGTTACTTTAGCTCATACATTTGTGTCTCATTCAAAACCTTATCCGTTACAAAGCTTACAGGACAGTATTGCATAGGGATTCTTTTGTGTGAATCACTGAAAATACTTGTTCTTTTGATTTGTTTTATTTATGATACGTATTCTTTTGTCGAATTTCCATGATATGTGGATTCTTCTGTATGATTTATATAACATACGAGTTCTTTACTGTGATTTCTACAAAACGCATATTTCTATCCATTGTTTACCTGGCAAAAAGAAATCACTTTTATTAACATGCGCGGCATAAAGGTTATTTCCTCGCTCACAATATGTTGCTCAGCCCCCATCAGATAACTAACGCTCCGCATTCTTCATATATTTTGCTTATATCTAAAGGAGCCACTATGTTAAAACTTAACAATGATTTAGTAGAGGTGGAATCCTCGCCGATCTTTGGTTTTCTAAAGTGCGCAGCAATTCAAATTACTAAAGTGTCTTCTAAAACGCAGAATTATAATAATACTGTTCGTAAAACACCAAAAACTAAAAGGAATAAACAAAAATCATCACCTCTGCAGTATTCACTTACTAAAGCTGCTCTTAAATGCGTGTTCTTGATTTCTACAAACTTCATGAAGAACACCAAGAAAAAAATGATTCTGCCAACTGATTACCGGCTCGATAATTTATTTTTTCAAACAATTCTAGTTGCCTTACAGATTTAATCATATGGGAAATTTAAATTAGTCATTAGAATTATGATCAATTCAGATGACGGAGTCAGCTTCGACTTTACAACTTGGGCAACACCTCAAAAAAATATGGATATAATAGAATCACACTTCTGTGTTGGACACTCACCTTAATACCTTCAGACCGTTCAATTAACCAATTACAACCTAGTGTTTACAACCTCTTACGGCAACAAGGCAATGCTATTGAAGGACGCTTAGAAATGCAATAATCACTAACAATAATGCACATCAGGGCGAGGTTCAGATGAAAAATAAAAAGTTATATGCTTTCGAAATAGGTCTTCAGAATTCTAGTTACATATGATTAAAAAATGTGATTGTGTATGTCTAATTATATTTTGAAACCGTTTTTCCGGAAGTCACATCTATCTTAACATCTATATATCTTAACAATTCTTTTCCAACTTGAACAGAAAGTAGATTAAAATAATTAATTTAGGTTGCAATCAAGTTTCTCCTTTTTCAACTCATTACCTATTCTTACATAGATTATTGGAAGGGGGCAGGGTCCCTTAACACCCTCACTCTTTATAGTTAGGCCACACCTCTTGACTAATCGGGAGAGACCACGCGACATTCCTGCTCACATTCGTGGGGCGCCGCCGATCTGACAGGCTCAAGCGTTTTTTTCCATGTCCTTTTTGACAGTGGAAGGAGTAGGGCCCCTCAATCCCCGTAGTCAGTACGTTAGCAGTCATCAAGAAGACGAGAATTTCGGTATCTGATCTCACAGGCTCACCGCGTCCTAATACATTACAAAACCCAGGTGAGTCATTTTTACTTCTAACAACTAAGGGGAATCTGGGAGAATCAATTCCCTTGTAATTTTTCTTTAAAAAACAACATATTTTCCCCCCGAGAGATAATGTAACTTCAAGTGTAAAAGCTGCCTCATTTTAAATGGATTTAATCACTTTAAACTAAACACCAATTGCCTGGTACCCAAAACCCCAATATTATCAAGAAAATCAGACTCACAGCTAACAGATAAACTACCAAAAGACAATTGATTTCATAAGTTTTAAGTTATCGTGCCCGGCAATTTAAAAAACGTAGTTTTGGGAAAAACGCTGTAGCTGAGACGCCTTACTTTCATGCATGAAAAAACTGTGAATTGAACTATAATTCAGTAGATAAATCTGTGATTTAGTAGATGCCCGATTATGACAATAGTGCTTAAAAATCTCATCTTAGCTCCTAGCGAGCAAGCCTGATCAAAGCTACGCATGACAAATAAATTTTTTGACAGCTTGGTGCCATGAGTACGGCGACCAGCGTAGCTAACATCATAGTGCTTAAATACCTGCCAGCACTGCATGTCTCCATACCATAAAATAATCTCGGGAATGCCACAAAGACTTTAGGAGGGAATTGTGAAGACATATAACTAACGTTAGATTGATTTAGAAAAAAAATTCTTTGCAACAGTTGACCTCCTTGACATGCACCGTTTAAATTCCAAACAGACTTTTTTCCTTGAACTTAGTTAATCTTACTATTTTAAATTGAAATTCATTATAATTCAAATGATGCATGTTGAATAGTAGATCGAACCGTGTAATTTTTTCCTTGACCGAATAGCAACATAAAAATAAAATCCCTACCTTTGAAATCTGTAAAAACATGAACTTAAATTAAAATACTTATTTAAGATATGACAGAATCATTATGCCTATTATTTTCTAAATGTATATTTCAATAACAAGATTAACATGAGAATAAAATCTTAAATAGCTATTTAGTTTTATTTAATGCTCTATGGTTCGCTTCTTGTAATTTTCTACGAGTCCGGCCTGCGGAAGAAGAGCTGATTAATCTTCTAAATGCCTCGAATATCCAGGCACTTGAATGCCAGGTTATACTTTACTCATTTGGAGTAGATCAATCCGTGAGTCACGGGCTCACGATCCTTGATATCGCCACACGTTAGATAATGCGTATGCAGAAGAGCTTCATTGGCTAAGGACCATTTCTTTACAAAGCCGGGGAGAAGGCGAAAGAATCACTTAGGCTAAATTTTGATATCGGAAGTGACGAAGGTGCATTCAATCATCTGGAATATAGATGTGTTACTTCTAAAAGCATAAGTAAATAAAGCACGGGTAAAATCTTCTGCCAACAGGTCCTCGACAAAAAAATGCATGGAAACTTTAACATAAATGTGAAAAACCTGCCCTCGTCAAAGGAGCTAATTTTACCTTTCCTTAGATCAGGAAGATTTTATACAGGTACAGAGGATTTCATTTACCGTTCTAGAACACAGTCATTTCCATGTTAGAATACCATTACGAATTTTCCGTCAAGAAGTTTCCAGCGACACGTGCTGAGCATAGCATGCGCACGCTGTGTAACTAGCACACATACTATAGAGGTGTCCACCTCTCACAAAAACAAACTATCCTTATAGAGGCAATGCGGCTGTAAGACTGATTTACCATCTTTGTCGCTTTTACTATATTGCCCTGCCGATCGCTACAAAACGAGAGGTTCCAAATTTTCTTAAACACTAATCTTTGGACAGCAGTTTCTATTCTCCACTTTAGGCCTGAAGTCGTTCTCCAGGACTTTGAAAAACGAATTATATTCGTGACGTAATTCTGCACTTCAGTTAGCTAAAACATCATTGCCAAGAAGATGTAAAAGGGCGAAACGTGTGAACACTTTAAAAGTGAGCTGCAGAGACCGTACCGAAAATATTTGGTTTACGCAATTGTCCTTGTTATCAGCGTGCTCAGAGGTGCGAAACTATTACTAATTTTTCTAATTCATAACCTTAAGCTCATACCCGCGCGCGAAAAACATGCCAAGGCACTCGCGATATGGATTCAGATGCCTTTCATTTTCAGGTTGCTCTGTTTCTTCAATTCACATGAGCATTTTGTCAGCCTGTCGTTGTAATTTCGGCCTGCCCTGTGGCCACTTGTCTCACGATTGAGGAGGTGTGGCCATAAGTGTGATTTACTGCGGTTCTAATGAGCGCCAGTGTTTGTTTTTTTGTAACGTATTACATAATTTAAAAAATAGGTTACACAAAAACAAACACTGGCTCCAATTATTATTATAAATATAGATTATATTAAATATATTATATTAAATATAGATATCAAAATTTAGCCCAAGGGATTCGTCCGCCTTCTCCGTGGCTTTAAAAAGAAATAGTCCTTAACCAATGAAGCTCTTCTGCATACGCATTATCTTACGTGTGGCGATATCAAGGACCGTGAGCCCGTAACTCGCGGATTGATCTACTACAAATGAGTAAAGTATAACCTGGAATTCAAGTGCCTGGATTTTCTAGGCATTTAGAAGATTACTCAGCTCTTCTTCCGCAGGCCGGACTCGTAGAAAATTACAAGAAGCCAACCATAGAGTATTAAAACAAACAAACAAAAAGTTAATCTTGTTGTTGAAATATACATTTAGAAAATAATATGCATAATGATTATGTCATATCTTAAATAAGTATTTTAATTTAAGTTCATGTTTTTACAGGTTTCGAAGGTAGGGATTTTATTTTTATGTTGCTATTCGGTCAAGGAAAAAATTAAACGGCTCGATCTACCATTCAACATGCATCATTTGAATTATAACTAATTTCAATTTAAAATAGTAAGATTAACTAAGTTCAAGGAAAAAAGTCTCTTTGGAATTTAAACGGTGCATGTCAAGGAGGTCAACTGTTGCAAAGAATTTTTTGTTCTAAATCAATCTAACGTTAGTTATATGTCTCCACAATTCCCTCCTGGAGTCTTTGTGGCATTCCCGAGATTCTTTTATGGTATGGAGACATGCAGTGCTGGCAGGTATTTAAGCACTATGACGCTAGCCACGCTGGTCGCTGTACTCATGGCACTAAGCAGTCGAAACATTTATTTTTAATGCGTAGCTTTGATCAGGCTTGCTTGCTAGGAGCTAAGATGAGATTTTTGAACACTATTGTCATAATCGGGCATCTACTAAATCACAGCTCTATCGACTGAATAATAGTTCAATTCACAGTTTGTTTGTGCATGAAATTAAGGCGTCTCAGCGACAGCGTTTTTCCCAAAACGACGCCTTTTAAATTGGTGGACACGATATCCCAAAATTTATGAAATCAATTGTCTTTTGGTAATTTATCTGTTAGCTGTGAGTCGAATTTTCTTGATAATATTGGGGTTTTGGGTACCAGGCAATTGGCCTTTAGTTTAAAGTGATTAAATCCATTTTAAATCAGACAGATTTTATACTTGAAGTTACACTATCTCTCGGGAAAGAAATATGTTGTTTTTTTGGAGAAAATAAGACCATTCTTATTTTTCCGATTTTGTGACAGAAAAATTTTGTACGGAGTTATATGTATTTGAATTTTTGGCTTTGTTTTTCAAAAGACCCAATTTTTTTCTTTAAGCTTCTATAATTTCTGATCTAACTGAGATATTTCAGATTTCTTTAGCTATTTATCAAAATCTCAAAAAATTCGCACTTATATTTTTTACTAATTTTTTGTTGAATTTTTACTACTTTTAGGAAAGTAGCTTTATTTTTTTCTGCGGGCTAAAAAACTTTTGTGGTCAGCATAATTTTTTTCATGAAATCCAATTCTCGCATTTTTCTTACAAACAACAGAGACGAAAACTATTGAAAATTTAAAAATTTAAATTTAAATATACCAACAGTGAAACAAGCAGCCTTTTACAAATCTAAATATGTACATTCTCAAGCTAAATTATTTCAGCAAATTACGATTATCACAGACGGAGCACATGCTCACTTAAAAAACCGATTTCAATCACCAGTAACAAGAAATGGGTTTTCTCTGCAACGGAACCTGGAAAGGAAGCTCGTGATGGAATCGGCGGCATTTTAAAAATATTTTGTTATTGATCATAATCTAAAAACATTAACACTTGGAAGCAATCACCGATGCTATAGCTTTTTTGACTAAAGTAAAAAGTATGTTTCTAATATTAAACTAATTTTACTTTCTACACAAGATAAAGAAACATTTTCGAGGATTAATAACTAAAGAGTAGAAAAAGGTGCCGTCCGTTTCGGGAATACAAAAATGTCACATGTGGAAGATGGAGATTGATGAAGGTGATATGAAAACTGCTAAACACGATTTGGCCCTTAAATGATCTACAAGAGACAATGATTCCTCTTCGGATCCCGTAAATTCTGATATATTTGTTGATATGTTTGTGGTTCCGAGGGTTTAGCTCCATAAAGTAAACGGATATAAGATCCAGAAGTTTCATATCTCAAGAATCAGTGAGAATGGCACCCGAGTGCATTAAACTAATTATTTTTTAAGCGGTTTCGAAACAAGGATCGAAGTCCAAGATCGTTTTTATTCCAAAAAGCATGACGCCGAGATTACTTATCGCTCGGTAAACAGTTAGAATGACACCCTGGGGTGTCGCATTACGGACTGAATTACTTTGAGTTGTTCAGATCAGGGACCGAAGTCCATGATCGTTTCGACTTCAATAGGGCACTAGACACGAAAGATTGTTTCGCTTAGTAATCTATTAGAATTACACCCTGGGAAGAGGCATTACAAACGGAAGTACTAGAGCGGTTTTCGAATCGTGGACAGACGCCCAAGATTGTTCGACTTCAATAAGGCACTAGGTCCGAGAGATTTTCTGGCTCAGTAACCCCTTACTTGGGGTGGGGCATTACATACGGAAGTACTAGAGCAATTTTGAATCGGGGACCGAAGTCCGAGATCGCGTTAAAAAAATTCAAAATCGCTCTGAAAAGAGTAGAGGGTACATGTTTGATGGTAGAAACTCAATCAAAAATTTCCAATCATTAGTATTATTTATTTCTCTTCTATCAACAACCTAGGTAGAGTGAGAGAGATAGAGATAGAACACTGGTGGTGTGGTGTTTGTGACGTTACTCGTGATGTCGAAGAGCGGTTTCCAAGCTGGTCCGTGTTTATGTTTTAAAATTTCTTTATTGATCATCAAAAATATGGTTTACAAAAAGTATACATTCATATAATTTTTGCTAAATATTATTCTTAATTTAGCTGTCTTGTTCAAGAATCGAATACGGCCTATGCAACATGTTTAATATTTTGTTTTTTGATAGTAAAGATTTTCGCAGCTTTCGCTATTAATAATCTTGTGAGTTTGGGTAAAAAATTTTTCAAAAAATCCATGAGATTTTTGCTTTGGCTTAAAATTAGATAACAGATGAAATAGAAATATGTGAGCTTACAATCTAACTTACAAGCTAAAGATGCTGTGTTTCTCTTTGGCCTAAAACCAAATTTCTCCTTAATTAGAATCTTATTTTTCGACTCAAATGTTTTCAATCTATTGAGAATGATGCTTTCAAGAAGCTTTCCTAGAGTAGGTAGCAAACTAGTTGGACGATAACTATCTGGGAAAAGTTTGTATTTACCAGGTTTATAAAATTGCAAAATATTAGCAATTGTCCATGTATCCGGAAAATAAGCTAGGTTTGAGCATGCATTAAAAATTTATGTCAATTCAACATAAGCCTTTTTAGGAAGATTTTCAATAATAATATTCTGAATTTCATCGAGCCTTGGAGCCTGGAGATGTCGTCTACAACGCCTAACTCTATATTGCAGTTAATATTTTTTGCTAGGCCTACGTCTACAATACTGGGCAACGCACCGCTGCATGGATATAATGTAAAACTATAAGGAGCTATTAGCGTAAACAAATTTTTAACCGCATAGTTTTGTAAAATTTTTCCGTTCGCATTACCCAAATGGGAATTCCACTCCATATTTTTGGCGTTTAGATCGCCGTACATCAAAACTTTGTTACTACTTTTGAAAATCATATTTAAGTCATTGATATCTAATTTACATTGTGGTGGATTATACACTGAGCCTGATAGCCACATTTTCGATAGATTTAGTGTCTATTTTAATTTCTGTATATTTTAAGTCCATATGTATGAATATGAGAACCCCTCCTACGGTTTTGGCGTCAGATCTATCTTTTATAATAACATTGTAGCCTGGCATATATATTTTCGTCTTTGGAGTTAACCTAGTCTGGTTTATTAACATAATATCTTTTTATGCGATTTAGTAAAATCTCTAAGTACTGAGATATTCTTTCGCAGCCCATTCTCATTTCAATGCGCAATATTAATTAAATTTAAGTCTAACCTAATCACTGCCATCCTGAACCAATAATTTGGCAAATACCTGTAGGCTATCTTAACGACTATTGCATAATAATAGTTTTGATTTTAAATTTCTAATTTAACTGTTGCAATGTGAGGAACCGTGGCCGAATTTTTGGCATCTGTAACAATGGGTAGCCCGTCTAGTGTTTCGGAAAGTTTCCCAGTATATCCTGACCGAGCACACATATCTAATATTTCTCACTGTTTTAAGGCTTACACCCGGGTCCACAACAACAAGCATACTTGGATGGTATGTTTTATTTAATTTTGCAGTTTTTTCCTCGTTTTCGGGTTTTCTTGATTTAAAAAGTGCGACTTTTTTTACTTCACACCTTGAATTTCGATATCATTGATAATGTCAATCACTGACAGATTCGGTAATCCTTTAAGCACTAGGCTTTTTAGTTTCTGTTCCTTAAACTTGTGCGTAAAATATGGCACTTTTCCAATGTCCAACGCCTTGCACAAGGGGTCATAGTCTTCTCGTTTATCCAATCCCTCAAACTCTAACACTCGCTCTTCCTAATTTTCAACTGTATTCATCAGCACCCTCTCGTTGTGCTGGGATCATTCGATATATAAGTCTATTTCAACATAGTCAATCATATACACCAACTTCCTCTCTGTATGCAAACACTTACACTTAAACACACACACAAAATTCTTACATAACCACACACATTTATACACACTTACACACATTACCCTTCTCCTACTTACTCGTCTACACAGTTATCTCACAAACTCTGACACAGAAGAACATATGATTTCTCTTGCTCATTCCCAATCAAATACGAAGAATACTACAGTTGTGAGGAACTATATATACTTATAGGCATTGTTCATTACAAGCACGAGAAGAATTCATAACAAATTTTGATCAGCATTACATCAAGAATTATTATTATATTATGTAACGCGGCCATTTGCCTGGTGGTCGGCAAGGTCCTTTTGGCCGTGCACAAAGAAAACAAAAAAACCAGAATATA
>JAAAKG020135781.1:0-13413 GCA_010014905.2 Druon quercuslanigerum | reverse complement strand
CCTGGGTTTGTTTCTTTTCTATACCAATTCGTAATTAGTTTGTTATTTTCTTTAATAAAAGTTATATCTAAAAAATTAATTTTATTTTGAATTTCAACTTCCATAGTAAACTGTATTTTAGGATGATATGTATGATATGCGCGATGGATGCACAGGGCTCTCATCCTTGCGTCGCTTCGTCTACTCAAGACACATGAGCGTTTCGCCCGGCTTTCGTTGGAATTTTGCCGTGCCCTGTGGCACGACATGAGACGAGCCAAAGGTGTGATAATTCATTGAAAAATAATTATTGGTCTAATTTTTCCAATAATAATAAAAATAAATTATTGGTTATTCCCAATCATGTGTCCTTAGATTTAGTTTTAGTTTAAATTAGAACTTATTTTCAATTCTTTTAACTTACATAAAAACAGTGAAATATGGTTCAGTGGAATCGAGAGTGGAATTCATTTTGAACTAAATAAAATTTACCTGAATTTACTTGGATTTAATTTATTTTAGATGAATTCAGTTAAAATAATTTAAATTTGGTGGAATTTATTTATAATTGATCATTTTATTAGTCATTGTTAGAATTTATAATTTACTTAGTCGAATTCATGTTCAGTTAGGTGAAAGTCACTTGAATTCACTCGAATCACATTTTTTCCGACGACTTTAGTTACAATTATTTTTATTTTGTTGAATTAAGTTTAACATAGAATTTAGTGGAAATCACTTTACTTCCCTTGAAATAAGTGAATGGAATGGAATCTTCGAATGTGACCCCTAAGGGTTTACATTTCTCTTGTACCTTCTTCCCTATTCCTTTACACACACCCCACACACTTGCTTGGGGTGGGAGGGGACCTACAGTTTAAGGTGGGTTCCGAACCACCAAGAGCAACAGCCCTAAGTACTTAGAAAACTTTTTTCTCTAGAGCTACCGGTCCCATGAATTTTCGGAGATGAACTCCCTTGCTAGACTAGTATTCACCGAATGGGCCACCGAGGCTTTTCCAGAGTGCAAGGCTTTAGCCCCCAAGACCATCGTCCCACTGAAATAAGTGAATGTAGTTTTATTTAAATTTCCACGAATTTATAGGAATTAGTTTCAATTCATTTGAATTTATTTAAATTTAAGGAAATTTAGTTTACTCGATTTTAGTTCATCTGAAATGATTTAATTTTAGTTCAATTTACTTTAAATCATTTGAATTCGCTTGAATTAATTGAATTTAGTTAACTAGAATTACATTTTTTCTATATGAATTTAGTTGAAATAATTTGAATTTGGTTGATTTCTTTTTAACTTATTAGAATTTGGTCGAAATTATATTAGTTCCCTTGAATTAATGGAATATAGTTTCACTCATTTCAATAGTTAAATTTAAGTTATTTTAGAAGATGTTAGTTGAATTAGTTTGAATTTACTTCAATTTGTATAAATTAGGTAGAATTAATTTAAATTTAGGTGAATTTGGTTTCATTGATTTTAGTTCATTTGAATGTGTTTGATTTTAGTCAAATTTAGTTGAAATTACATAAATTTGCTTCAAATAATTTAATATAGACGTATTAAGTTGAATTCGACTGCACTTAAATTCACTTAAATTCAATTTATTGTAGAAAGATAAACTTAGTTCAATTATATCTTATATTATAAATAAATAATATATAAAAAAATATATAATTACACGTCATGAAAATTTATATCTGATATAATGAAAAATTGCGATAAGTTCATAAGGTACTCATTGTGTTGTTGAACATTAATAATTGCCATTGCTATAAGTAATTTTTTTTTATCCCCTCACTTTTTAGCAGACAAATGATTTTTTCCTCGCCTCTTTCCTAGAAATAATTTTTAGATGCTCATCTAAAAACGCTTTTTGACAAATAAATGTAAATATGAACAAATTAATCAAATTAATCATCAGCTCATCGTGCAAGGGAAATTATCATTCCTATCGTTATTAGCAGATCTCAGTTTGACTTGAGTTATAAACACACTTCATCTGTCTTCCAGGAGAAGAGTTTCCTATAAATGTATTTACATAAATTTAAAAAATGTTTTTTTACTAATATTCTTCTATCTTGAAACCGAGTATTAAAAATTGTCTTTTTTTTTAGAATTCCTCTTTGATAGTGTCAAGGATTTTAGTATAAGAATATTTTCGACGAAAGTAAATAATAGAAGAAGGTTCTCTTACTTAACTTTTATAGGTTTTGTCAATCTTATTTAATAAATTATTTTTAAAAATTTATTGAAATAAATTTTGAAAATAAAATAAATTAATTTCCGATATTCTTCTTAAAATGAATATACACATGCATAATTAGTATTCCCACCGCATTCGTATTACTTTAGAGCGCATTTCCTTATAAAAAGGACCTTCAAGGCTTCAAGATATAGAATTAAAAAAAGACTTGAAAACTAGATAAATTATTGAAACTGGAAATCGAAAAGTAAACGTTTATTCCTGAAAACAAAAGTTTGTTTAACATATTTATCAAATTCATTATCATAGAGATAAAGAGCTGTACCCGAACGGCCTAATTGGAGAAATGCCTCACTTTGCTTCACATTGCGTCAGTTCACTCTCAGTTTCCATATGGCCGCGATGTTTACTTTCGGAGAGCCTCACTTTGAGTCGAAATCTATTGCATTTTCAAACAAAAATTAAATTTTCAAACAGGAGCCGTTCACAAAATATGTTAACGTCTTTAAGTGTTGGGCGGGGGGGGGGCACCTCGAGCGCTACGCCAATGTTAAATTTACACACACTTAATACAAAAAAAGCGTTACGTAGGGTGGAATTAAAAAAAATCATTTTAAACCAAGCAATTGCACCATCAACCAAATAGTTAGGCTTTTAACTAAAGCAGACTAATTTTCAACAAAATAGTTGAACTTTTAAACAAAATGTACAATTTTCAAGACAAAAAGAAAACTTTTTTCAAAGACAGTTGACATTTCAACAAACAGTTCAATTTTTAATCAAAAAGAAAAGTCTTTAATGGAACATATAAATTTGCAACATAACAAACGAATTATTATTATTATTATTATTATTATTATTATTGGACGATTATTTACAAAACAGTTGAATTTTCATATCGAAAGTATAACGTTTTTCAAGAAAAAAGTTTTAAAAATGGTTAAATTTTTATAAAAATAGTCACATTTTCATAACAATAGTGTAATTTTTAACAAAATCTTAAGTTGCCGAAAAAAAGTTCCTTTCAACCGAATAGTTGATTTTTCTGCCAAATTGTTGAATTTTCTAGCCAAAAAGACAAACTTTACAATTTAAGTAGATTCCCAACTGAACTTACGAAATTCTAACGTTGATATTTCAACAAAAAGAAAGCTTTCAATTTAAATTAAAAACAGTTGAATTTATAAAAAAAAAAAACGAATTTTTAACAATATTGTTCAATCCTTAACATAAATATATTAGTTTTTAAGTTTTAAGTTTAATTTTTAGTTGCATTTTTGACAAAAATGAATAAGTTTTTAACAAATAAGATTAATTTTCGATCAAAAAAGATGAATTTGGAACAAAATTTATTAATTTTCAGCTAGAAAAGATGAACTTAAAATTAAAAAAAAAACTTTAAATTGAGAATATTAATTTTTAATCGAAAATTTTATTTTTAAATAAAAATATCATTTTGCAACAAAAACTGGAATAGTTCCATTTTTAGTTAATGAAATTAATTCTGAACAAAAAAAAAAGTATTTTCAACAACATAGATTAATTTTTAACTATAGAGATAAATTTTCGATAAAAATGATTTTCAGAAAGCTTCACTTCCGTCCCTTGAGTTTATAATCCCACAGATACCCTACACTTTAAAATTGATTAACCCTGTACTTCAGTCGCTAATAACTCTGGCAGTTTATACGACTATAAACATTCAATTATTAAAAAAAAATTTGAAGAACGTAGTTTAACTTTCAATTAAGTAAATTGGAACCTCAATTTTTGCAAACTGTTTTTGTTCGTTCCTAGATCTAATAGCGTCCGCGGTTTTGAAATGAGGGTATCCACGGGTTCGAGAGAGGCGATGATCAGTCAAGCGTGACAAACCGCATGAAAGCTGAATTCTTAGCGCATGAGTTGCATAAGTTAATTTGCAAAAATCGAGGTACCAGTGTAGCTGGATCTTTTGATAAAAAAGGATTAGTTTTTAGGCAATGGATGCTCTGCTGGTACCGGTAATACATTTCGCTGCCGGTACATTATTGTATGATGATATTGTACGTTATTACATTTTTATTACATTCTTTATTTCATTTTTATTACATTTTTATTACATTATTAAATTTTATTCTTATTGTACATAATATCATTTCTGCGAGCATTCACGGGACAGCCTTCAACACTATTTCTGAGAACAGCAATTACTGTGATCGGCAAAAGGGGAAAGGGTTTGACCAACACTATTTCTGCGGCCGGTCAAAGAGATGCCTTTCCACCCCACGAGACGTTGGAAAGTGGAAGGGCTTGACCAACATTATTTCTGTAAAAGTTCAAAGGGGTACTTTCCGCCCCCACGAGACGTTGGAAAGCGGTAGGGGTTTGACCAGCATTATTTTTGTGACCAGTCAAAGGAGTGCCTTTCCACCCCAATGAGACATTGAAAAGGGGAAGGGATTTGACCAATGTTATTTCTGTGACGGGTCAAATGGGTACCTTCCCACTCCCATTCGACGTTGGAAAGGGGTAGCGGTGTGACTAATATTATTTTTGTGACCGATCAAAGGGGTGACTTGCCGCCCCCACGATACCTTGAAAAGGGGAAGGGGTTTGACAAAAAATTATTTCTGTGTCCGGCCGAAGGGGTTAATCCCCCCCCCCCCCAGAGACGTTGGAACAGGGAAGGGGTTTGACCAACATTATTCCTGTGACCAGATATAGGTACCCTTTCCGACCTCATGAGACGTTGAATAGGGGAAGGGATTTTACCAATATTTTTAATATGACCTGTCACAGGGATCCTTTTTCGCCCCCACGAGACTTTGGAAAGGTGTACGGGGTTGACTCCTTATAACAAAATACTTTTGACGGGAGGTTTGACGCCGATTATGATTGTGTGCATTTCATGAGTAGGGTTGAATGGTTGCTGCCTTCAAACACGACCGTTGAAAATCCGGCTGAACTCGGACGGTGGTTTTCTGCAGTTTTCTTCTCCCTTGGCCAAACGTCCAGGGAATGCCAGTGCTAATAATAAAGTTGGATGCAGTTAATATTAATAAATTCGTATGGTGCTTCTAACCCCAGCTTACTTTAGCTGAGAGAGTGACCCGTGTAAATACCTCTATTTCACCTGTGTTTAAAAATAAAAAGGCATAGTGCAATAGGTTTTAAAAGCAGTGCCGCGGGGCCTAAATAGACAAGCCAAACAAGACAATAGCAATAATAAGATTTAAAATTCATTTTAATCTTATCAAAAATGTATTTCATTTTTTTTAACTCAAGAACTATTTTCCATTTATATGATCGTTCGTTAGACAAAGGTAGGCTAACTCTGACTTATTACTTAAACTACGATTAACTAATTTAAAAATTAGGCTTTTCAAATTCTTCTTGATGATTCCTGAATTGTATAAAATTTCATCAACGAACCCATCCATGATGACCATGTCCACCTCCATAATGACCGTTACCACCTACATAATGACCTTGACACCTCCGCGTAATGAGCATCTCCCCAACCGTGATTATGTCCGCCCCATCCTTGATTACCTCCTCCCCAGCCATAGTCATCTCCTCCCTAGCCATAACCAATTCCTCCCCATCCAAACCTTAAAAAAACGAATCAAAATTAACAGAGGAAGGTAGGGGGGATGCGGAAAGGGCTAGTAGGGGAAATTAGGGGAAATGAGGGTGCAGTAGTAAAGGGGGTACGGAAAGTGTTTGGAAGGGTAGTAGGGAAAATGAGGGGAAAATAGGGGAAACTAATTTAAGGGAAATGAGGTAAAGGCTATTAGGGGGAACTAGGAAAAATGGGTGAAGAATGTGGTGGAAATGAGGAGAAGGAATTAAGGGAAGTGAGGTACAATAAGGGGAGGTAAAGTAGTATGCATAAGTGTAAATTAGGGGAAAATAAAGCGAAATTAAAGAATAGGGGAAGTTAGGGGAAACTTCGGGGAATGTATGGAATGCTAGGGGGTATAGATGATCTCATGTTAAAAGAATTACGAGAAACTATGCACGTAAGGAAACTAGATATTTTATGTGTACCTGAAACAAAGAAAAAGGGATGCGAGAGTAGGGACATAAACAACGGATTGTTAAAAGGCGGATTTAAAACATGGTCAGGAGTATATAGTGAAACACATCGTAAGCAAGGAGTAGGTCTCATTTTGAAAGAAAGAGCGAAGCAGCATCTCGGAGATCATGATTTCGTATCTCCCATATTGCTGTGGGCTAGGATAAAAGTAGGAATCAGAAGATTATTTATCATAGCATGTTACGCGCCAGTTGATAGTGATCGTAGAGAAGTAAAAGACGCCTTCTGGGACACTTTAAATGATACCAAGAAAGCAAAACAAACGCCAATCAAAATTGGGAACCTACAGAAACCGGATGTGCGAATAGATTTCCAAAATAAGATAATCGAAAGCATAGGTAAGGCAACTCGGGAGGCGCTTATACGGAATAAAGATATAGAAGGCGCATGGACTATGTTCCGGGATATCATTGTTAGATGTGCGATCCAAGTGTGTGGTACCGCGGTTGCAGGATGAATGTCTGGTGATGCATGGAGGAATGATGAAATTGAGGCTGCCCAAAAAACAAAGAAAGAAGCGTACAGGAGAACTTTGAACATGACAGGTCTTAGCGATGAGAAAAGAAATAGGCGTATAAATGATTACAAACGCAAAAAGAGGATACTCAAGCGATTAATTAGAGAAAGCAAAGATAAAATTAGAGCAGAAGAAGAGAAGAAAAAACAAAACGACTTTAAAGGAAGCAAGAAACTACTCTATAAAGCAATGAAGTTAATTAAAATTACAGAATTTGTCAACGTGAGAAATGGCAAACGGGAAATGCAATATGAGGCAGGTGGGGTTAGTGACGCTTTCAGAGACCATTTTAGGGGACAATCCGGAGATGAAGATATAGGAAACTACAAATACGATGTAGAACACAATGGATTAGAATACTTGATTGAGAAAGTCTGTGTCACTGAGGTTAGGGATATAATCACGAACTTGAAAAACGGTAAAGCTTCCGAGGTAAAAAATATTAACGCTGAAATGCTTAAACACGGTGGCGAGTACATACCACATAGACTGTGCGAACCAGTAAATCTTTGTATTGAAATAGGAGAAGTCCCAGGTTATTGAAAAAAAGCGATTATCGTGCCAATATACCAAAGAAAGGGAGATAAAAGCGACTGCAATAATTACAGAGGAATCAGCACGGCTCGTACAAGCTATAAGAACAATCTATACGGGTAGTAAAGCGAGTGTAAGGGTAATTGGGAAATTGAGTGACTGGTTCGATATTATGCAAGGTGTTAGACAAGGATGCGTTATGTCGTCATGGCTATTTATATTATTTATGGACAAGTGTTTAAGAATGGCTCTTTTCGATGAAGAAGGTGTGGATCTCGAAACAGTAAGGGTACGTGGGTTAGCTTTCGCAAATGATAAGGTTATTATGGCAGAGTCAATCGAAGACTTGCAAAGAATGTTGAATAAACTAAATGCAAGCATAAAGACCATGGGCCTCAAAATGAACGTAAATAAAACAAAAACTATGGTGTTCGAAGGAAAGAGTGAGAAAACAATATGCAACATTGTATGCCAGACTACCCTTATCAGAAGTAAAAATATATCAAATAAGGTTAAAATGGACATAATTCTGTATTTGTACTGACTTTACTACACGGCAGCGAGACGTGGACCTATCAAGAATAAGATAAGAGTAAAATTAACGCAATTGACATGATATTCTTGCGCATAATATGCGAGAAAACTCTGATGGACAAAGTGAGCAAAGAGATAATCCTTAAGGAATGTGGTGCAGAAGAGACGCTAATTGACACACAGGAAAGAAATCGTTTAAGATGGTTCGGGCATGTTGAGAGAATGAAGGATGAACGGCTAACGAAACAAGTGCATCAAGGTAAAGTAAATGGCAGCGTGTCCAGAGGCAGACCGCGGAAAGAATGGTTAGAATGTGTGAATGAGACCCTAGTTAGAAGGGACATAAGAAGTCATAGAAATACGAGAGGCTGCATGGAGAAATGCATGGACGTTAAAGAAGCAAGAGAAGTATGGCGGAAAATAGTTAATAAGAAGACTCTGTAAGGATCTTCATTTAGGGTGATTGCTAGAGAGATTGATCAGCAACCTGGTTCGGAGCAATGTTGCGGGATGAAAGTTTTATTTAAATAAATAACACGACTATTCTAGATCAATCTAAACACTACTCCCTTCCTCACCGAGTGAGTCACGCCTACCACGAAAGGGAAACGGCTTAATGGTGTAATAATAATTATATAAATATAATTTTAACTATAACTAGAACTAGAAAAAAAATTTTATCATTTACCACCCGGACGTAAAAAATAGTTGGAATATATTCTTTCCGTTATTGGCAAAAAATAATAATTATCTCACCACGCTGTTTCGCGTGTCTAAATCGCCGTTCTCATCAGAAGTGGCAAATTTCAATTTTTCTCCATCGATTCTTGATTTTTCTTGTAAGAAATTATTTCTTGCGGTTTGTAAGTTTTCAGTGAAGCGGATGCTATACAAAGCCTTGCCGGTATAAATAAAAACTATAAAAAATGGTTAAAAACTATTTAGTGTCCTCTAAAAATGTATTTACTTAAACTAAATTTTTTTATTGAATTTTTCGTATTTTTAAAAACGCTTCATAAAAAGAAAGAAAAATTCTTTTTAAAAAAAATTATCGACTTTTTTTAGTTTTATAAAAATATATAAGCTTGCGAAATTTGAAATAACAAAAACATTACACTTACAAGTCTACTATATTTATTAATATGCTTACCACCCTCACGTTAATTTCATTTGAAAAACAAAAAGTTATTATGTCGCTCCTGCAGAACTTATATTTCTAAATTCCAGACTTTTTCAGGTGTTTTCAGATAAATTTCTTATAAAATTCCAATCCATTGAAAAAGTTTCAAATTATACCCTCAAAATATTGTAAATTTTTATATAATTTAAAATTAAAGCTATAATTCTCGTCTATCCAAGTTGTTTTGTTTCAGGCGTCATTCACTCTACTGACACTCTTTTTATTAACTATTTGCCACCATGATTTTCTGTCCTGGCATACTTCTCTAGCTTCTTTCACGTCCATACATTTTTTCATGCAAGCTCTCGTGTTTCTGTGGCTTCTCATGTCTCTTCTAACTAGGGTCCCATTCACACATTCTAAGCATTCTTTCCGCGGTCTGCCTCTGGGCACGCTGCCATTTACTTTACCTTGATACACCTGTTTCGTTAGTCGTGCATCCTTTATTCTCTCAAAATGCCCGAACGATCTTAACTGATTTCTTTCCCATGTATCAACTAATGTCTATTCTGCCACACATTCTTTGAGAATTATCTCGTTACTCACTTTGTCCATCAGTTTTCCCGCATATTATGTGCAGGAATCTCAAGTTGATACGACTAAAAACATTCAAAAATTTAAAAAAAAAAGTATAAATCCAGAAAATTGATAAGCCTTTAGAATAGTACAGTTTTAAACTTTTAAAGACTGTCATTTTTAGAACAAAAAGTTTCATCTTCTCTCTAATCTTAAGGCATTATAAAAATAATCAATTCAGGGAGGACATTTTTGTTGAGGTAAGATATTCTCGCTCATTTCCTTGATTGTAACAATTATTATCTGCTAGTAGAGGGAAACTCGATGATTATGCTCCTGTTTTCAGGAGGGAGAACGGCTGATTATGCTCCTCTTTTTTGAATTGTTACGATTATATGTACGATTTCGCTGTGATCGGGTGCAATTTTTCAGATTAGCACCCGATCCCGAAAAAATCCTGCAGTTGTCCCAGTGACAAAATTTTAATTATATAGATAGATATATAGATACACGTTTATTTTCCGGCTTGATGGCCTTACAATACTGTCTTCTTCACACTACCACTTTTTAAAGAAGTTTCTTATAACTATCTCTTAAAAACTAAAATCCATCGACATCTTATCTCTATGACAGCTCGCTCATATCGCCTTGCCTTCCTCGCTTCACTTCTCACGCATGTCCCTACTATCTCACTTTGCCTCACATTGCCAAACTCTGCCTCCGCGGCTAATATATAACACTTATCTACTATTGGCAATATATATATTTTACTTCTATCTAT
Organism: Druon quercuslanigerum; assembly: GCA_010014905.2. Lineage (NCBI taxonomy): Eukaryota > Metazoa > Arthropoda > Insecta > Hymenoptera > Cynipidae > Druon > Druon quercuslanigerum. Next base: position 3,069 of record JAAAKG020135781.1, on the reverse strand, counting down.
TTCCTCTTATATATCCAATGTTTCCTTCACAATTCCTCTTCCATCTCTTATCGTTAATTTCTCCAGGGCAGATCATCTTCTCGACTGCTGGTAACCTGACTCATCTATAATAAAGTAAGTTGTTCGTCGATTTAAATAGCTAATTTTATTCCTTTAGTCTTCACCCTATCAGCCTTCTTTGTAAGAACTACAGAGTGTGGGCGATTTTCCTATCTTGATAGGACAGGGATCCATTTTAGCGAATCCTTCCCAACCGCTCGGGAATGGATTACAAAATACATTTATAAAAGAATAAAAAAATTCCCCTCTGCACGTCTCATCGCTGAGACGTAACAGGGAGAAATTTTTTTTTAATGGTGTCAGAAGTGGGATCTTCTGTCCGTAACCCACTCTGATTTTCTTTGAAAAGGCTGGAATCCATATTTATCTCTACCTTTCGCATTCATTCCACCTTTCTACAAAATTTTATCAATCACCGAGACTATCACTTTTTTTTCCTTCTCTTTTAAAACCTCCACACTTTCATACCGACTGTGATTCTTCTAATATCTAATATTTTATGGGTGATTTATATTTTTGTTGTTGTTGTGATTTTCATCTTGTGTATTGCTCTATTTATCGATTTGTGTATATTGTAATATTTTATTATCATGTATGTGTTATGAATTTTTCTTGTATATTTATTATGTGCTTCTTGTATGCTCGGTGGAAGTGCGGAATCCACAATCGCGCAGTGCGCGTGAAAATTGACAAGCAATACCATTTCTAACAATTTAACATACCCGCATTTTGTTCGCGTTGGTTACGAGCCCATATAGGAGATATTGAAATCGCCCCATTGAACGCGAAGCTATTTTTGATACCGCAGCATCTCTGAATATTATTGTCGAAAAAGCACTCGTATTTGACGCGCCGATTAATTTTGAAGACCGCGCTAAAATAACCTCTCTTGGAATTCATAATTTGACAGTTCTCGGCTCAATTTTTACTTCTTTTATATTTTTTCATCTTCTGTTCGAAATTTTATCTTTTAAATTGAAAATTCATATTTCCGGATTGAAAATTCAACTGATCTTAGAAATTCGTTTAGACTTAAAATTTCAACAATTGGGTAACTTCTTTTCTTGACTGAAAACCTTTCTTGGTCGAAAAGTCAACTCTCGTTAAAATTCAGTTCCTAGTTTGAAAATTAATCTTTTTGTATAAAATGTAACTACTTAGTTAAAATTTAATCTGTTTAGGTTAAGGGCCAAACTATTTTTGACTCTTGTTCACACCGTCTTTTTGGATAAACATTCATCTCTTTGGCGGAAGGCTGAACTATTTTGTCGAAAATTTTTGTTTTTTTGTGAAAGATTAATTTTTTATTGAAAATTTAAAAATTTCATTGTTTATTGAAAATACTAATTTTAGAAAAGGGTCGTAAAGGGTATTTGTTATTAGCATATAAATCTTTGTTTAAAACAAAAAATGTCTCAAACGGACGCAACCGCAGCAGCAATGGCTGCTGCTGCTGAAATAAATAAGTCCTTACTCGAGTTTTCACGGATGCGGGCAGCGCTCGCGATTATACTACATTATGACGGCCATAATCCCCCATTGCGAACCTTCATACATGATGTGGAAGAAGGATTAGCTATGTGTCCCGATGACACTGAAGCGAAATACGCGAAATTAGTGATCACAAAGCTTCGTGGGTCAGCTCGAGATTCGGTGGAGGGTCGTACCTTCAATACCATAAAAGGTCTCGCGGATCATTTAAAAGACGTGTTTGCTGCCGCGAACCTGTCCTTCACAAACTATCAGACCCAACTTAGCCAAATACGTATGGGAAATACAGAGTCGGTGACCGATTACGGATTGCGCGCGCAGAAACTCTTAAATCAAGCAAAAGCCGCGCTTTCAAAAGAGATTGGGCCCGACCCCGACGGCTCGAAGTTACGTGGGCATATGGAGTTCGTCGCGAAAACCGCCCTGGTAAGCTTCTTGAAAGGTCTAAGAGCAAAATTAGAGCTACGTGTAGCCATACGTGGTCCCAAAACCCTAGATTCAGCGATTGAAGTTGCCCGCGAAGAAGCTCGCGCTCTCGCGGAACGACACGGAGACAGAGGCTCGATTCCGCAGGGTCAGTTTCCTTCATCTTTTTTTGCAAGACCCTTTACCAATGCTCACAACCGCGGTTATCAATTGGCCCCATCACGACAATACCAATTTCCAAACGCTTCGCGCCAACCATTTGCACCAAACGGAGAACGCTTTGCGCCGAAACCGACATTAGTACCATCTGCGCAGCGTCCCAGCGAAACGAATCGCCACTTTATGACACAACGTCAACCACCACCCCCGCGACCACATTACCAACCCCCGACCCCGCGCTATGCCGAGCGCGAGGCGGCAACATAGATGACGTACGCCAACCCCGGATACTGGCCGGAATATCAAAACGAGCAAGACTTTTATTCCCCATATACGGACTGTTAGGGTGATTACGCACTACCGCGAGACTATTATAACCCTTATGAATACCCTGATTATCATTTATCGTATGGAGGAAGCTTCTATACCGTCCCCACTCCTCAGTCTGCCTCATATTACGGGCATTACCCTGAATACACACAACAGATTAGCGAACCTCCCACCGATCAGACGCAACCTGGCGTAGCGACCGTAGGCAATACGAGCGATTTAAATTCGACAAGCGCTCGCCTACAAACTTCACAGGCGAGCGCGACTACGAGAAAGTTACCTACAACTCCGACATACACGATCATGAAAGCCTCCTCCCTACAGAAACAAGTTCTGAATTCCAGAACTACCCAGAAATAGTCGCAAAATCTCAGAATTTCGTCGACGGTCACGGGCGTTTCTTGGTGAATACAGGGTCTCAGGTTAGCTTAATAGAACTGTCCTCACTGAATCCAAATACTGACATTCACGTTGACGATAGGCTTTTGGTGACAGGGATAACACCAGAGGGACTTGAGAGTTTAGACTCGGCCGTAGTGAAGCTTTTAGGTACGGAAACTAAATTTCACGTTTTTCGCGATTCATTTCCGGTTCCAGGAGATG
>JAAAKG020135780.1:0-13414 GCA_010014905.2 Druon quercuslanigerum | reverse complement strand
GCAGATTGACACAGTATTGTCTTCATGTCTCTCTGGATCTGCAATCTGCATTCTATGTGCATCGGATTAGATTTTTATAATTGAAATTATAAATTAAAAACTTAAAATGCCTTTCGTTAGTCCCATATTAGATTTTCACTATTTTCAATTTTCATCAATTTAAGGCGGACCGATCAAATCGAAAATCCGATCCGATCGTAACGCGGATCGAATGTCGGATTTTCGGAATTCGATTGACGCGTCGATCGGATCGAAATATTCGAACCGATCGTAGCGCAGATCGAATGTCGGTTTCTCGATATTCCAAAAATATTTTCTGTTGGTTTTCTTCACTGCCAAAGGATGATATGCATCGAGTTCCAGATAACTCCCATTCCAACAAGAAAGTGCTTGTAATCACTTGACATCGACTCCAACCATTGTAACAATACGAAATCATTTAATTAAAGAGTCGCGCATACCGGTAAAGGGCAGTTAACAAAGTACGTAACACCTTTAGCGGAAAGGGGGATAACAAAATACCGTGCTTCGGTTAAGAGGAGAGGGAGGCTGTAGAGGGATTCCACCTATTTTTGATATAACATACAGCGATTTTTTTTGTTCGAAATAACATGAAAGACAAAACCGTGATGAGCCCACTGACACTACAATTGAGAGCGTAAATTTTTTTTGGCGTATTTATTTAGTATTCTCGAAGTACAAATCATTATATTTTTATAGTTCTTTTATAAATGATTTTGCTTTGACTTTTTACGAATTTTTTGTTCACGCTCATAGTTTGACAAAATCAGGGGGAAAAAAAAATTCATTTTGTTATACATCACGAATAGATTCAGTAGATTTACCTGAAAAATGAGCCGAAAAGATTACAAAATGTCTACTGTTATGTAAACAACCTTGATACGAACTTGGATATTATTGCCCGTGCACGAGTCCGTGAAGTCAGCAATTTAGTAACTGAAATTTGTATGGCAAGTCGCAACATATGAGAATACTAAAAAATATATATAATTTAAATTTTACACAAACCAAGATTACAAGGACCTAAAAATTGAAGAGTTATGATCAAATTTTAATGTCTCTTACGTAGCAAGTTATTTTGAAAATAGTTAGAATAAAAATTAGAAGTGGAAATGTCTGCATGTTTAGCATATTATATACAAGAAAACTAAAATATGTACTTTCTTCACCAAAAGCTCAATGCTAAAATTAGATACAACATTTCCATTTTCGCCATAATTTGTCGTAACGGAATTCATGCATGTACTAAATTAATCCTGGAGTTATTCATAATTTAAGAAAACATTCAAATTTTGACTTTCCTTTAAATATTTTTTTAAAGAATTGACAAAACCACTTCATTTTGGAGTCTCGAGACGAAGAATTAAAAAAATACAAGTGGGCTCATATTTTTTGCCATTAAGGTATTTATAAAAGGAATAATTGTTCATATAAAAAATTAAAAACTAATTTTCATTTTAATAGAACTGTCTATTATTCGATTGAGCAGTTTTATTTTAAAAAGTTACGGTACAAAACGTCAGTTAGCCTTGTGAATAAATGTTTCCACAAAATAGTTCTTTTTCTCATATCAGATATATATTAATTTTCTTTAAGTATTTCATTTTATTCGTTAGAAGAAACAGTTGACCAGTCAATATTGCAAGTTAGGTAAATATAAAGAAATTATGTAATAAATGTTAAATGATAAATATACCAGATAGAATGTCGATAACTAGTCCAGGGTTTCTGAAGGAGTGGAAATACATCATATCTCCAAGACTGCCGTCTGTTAAGGCTGGGCTGAATATTGGAATGTTGTTCTTAGCAGCCCAATAACAAATTGATGCTGGATTATCGATTTCTTTACCTAATCTGGTTATGACTTTTGATGGTGTCCAAAGTATTCCCTACACAAAAATAAGTAATTTCAATTGAAATTAAACTTCAACCGACTCTATATTAATCTTAGAATTTGTTTTTGCCGTCATTCGCAGTGATTTCGTAGATTTTATTTTTTCTCGTTTTCTAAAAATTCGCTCACGAAATTATCATCAGATACGATGACCGGCGATAAGTATAACGAGCTAAAGCATTAAGTCAAGACAATATGGAGGAAAGTGAAACACACATTTTTTCATCCTATTGTGATTTCTGCTATAATCAATGTGTATGCAAGAGCTGCTGAATATCTGAAACATCTACAAGTCACTATGGCACTAACAGCAGCGCAAAAAGTGGTTTTAGTAGACACCTGTCGCATTAAAAGCAACTTTCTGGATTATCAAGAAGTAGGAAAATAAACCCTATGGAGCAATAGATGGTAGCTCTAAAAAAGTATGCAGAGGTTTCTATTGTGACCTTCAAGCGTCTTGGCCCCTGTGAAGGACAATAGCGGTAAAAAAGAACTCTAAATTACACTATACACATAATGTTGTGCCTACTACAACATCGTTGGAAGGCGTTCATCCAAGAAAAACTTTTTAAAAACCCACAATCATAACCTAAAGCCCAATTAAAAGGATAGTTCTTTCATGAAATACAGGGAGTGGGGGTATTGAAGAGCTCAAGCGAACTTTATATGGGCGCAAAAGCTGACACTCACAATTTCACACGCGGGAGACATGACTGACGACTAGAGAGAGAGGTTTAGGGGGAAACTGATGAAAGCATAGGTTCTCATCATCGCTACCTCCGATGTATGTGGGGTGTTAAAAAAAGCAAAAAACTGGCGAGCAGCTGGCCCGAACACGATGCCCAGTGTCCATCGATATTTCGATTAATTGCTTTTCTTTCAATATAATACAAGTTCCTAGCAACCACCGTCTCGAAACAAGTCTATATTCACTGTAGAGCCAACAATATCCTTACAGAAGTGCAAAATGGATGGTGCCGCTAATCCCGGGGATGCAAGAACATGGTAAAAATTGACAGTTACTTATGTAACATTAGTTTAACCTTGCACAGGTCATACACTGCTTATAATAAAGCTTTTTCCTCAGTACCTTACGGTTACTTATTTGAGATTCTCGGGACTTACTTAAAATCAGTTGGAGGTACTATTAGGTTTTATGGAACCGTACAACGAACATCCTGAAAGAAGCATCCATCCTCCAGAAAACCATTGTGAAAGGAACGGCGCGTCCCCAAAAACTCGGATTTTGATACATAAGGATACATTTTTTATTATTGAAAAAAAAAGAAAACAAGAGTCCTACCACGTTCTTGGGGAGTCAGAGGCATGTTTGATGTCCGTCCTATGTATGCATCACAGATCACACAAAAGAATACATATCTGAATAGCAAGCAGGACAATCAACTTTATAACACCATGCGTGAAGAAGACAAGAATTGCACACCTCTGAATCTTGCTAATCCTAATGAAACGAACATTCGTACTTCCCCTCTCAAACCGATTGCACGGAAATGAAAAAAAGGAATTACAAAGATAGCATTACCTAATGAAATATTTTTATTTTAGTTTGAAATTATTTTACATGTACCAGAAACTAATTGCATTAGTAAGCGTATTTTCAGTTTTTATACAAAAATGCGTAAGCAGATATTTTATGCATTCTTTAGCCAGTCTAGTTGTACGAGATCAGCGATTTAACGTTTAGTTTTTGGTTTTTTTCGCCATGAAAAGCCCGCGTAAACTTAAGTTCTATTAGAGCTTTCTCCATCACACGGTTGTATACATGGGTCCGGAGGGCTCTCGTGGTGGAGGAAGTTCCCTTACATAGGCCAAAAATTTTCGCAGTCCTGCCAACACGCGACATGGCGCACTAGTGGAGTTGGAGTGACACTGACACAACCAGAATCTTGATTCCGTTTACTGGATATGTGAAATTTCTAAGGAAATGCCGTTTGCGACAGAACGACATCAATATATAGTTATTTCAGTATTTCAAAAAATGTTCTTACGATTTATTCAATCTGAAAATTTGTTTATCAGTAAGTTTTTGTTACCTAGATTCTTTACGCTCGTTAAATGTCTGGCATTCCTATAGAAACATTATTATAAATACGAACAAATCTCGTTACATTATTTTAATTGTTTTATATTTTCGAAAGTCCACTTAATTAAATTTATTTCTAATCTTACACATTATTTAAATTATTAAATATATGTTGAAAATATTGATTTTATTACATTAAAATTTCAAATAAAACCGCTACTACTGTGATATTACACCCAAGAGTGGCAATTTTTGGAATTAACCGGAAACATTAATAAGGCAACTTTCACCTCCACGACAGTCACCCGACCTACGTATACAACCGTGCTCCAACATAAACTCCTCCCTTACCTCATGAAGACTCTTGCCTTCATTACCCTACATGATTGAACCATATTTTAATATAGGATCACCCATTTTTAAAATTAAAATTTACATCCAAAAGTCGCACGAAAGTTTGCAATCGTGTTTTCCAAAAAAATGGAAGGTCGTGAAATATTATTCTCTAGTTTTAGTAAGAAGCTAGGAAATTATAAGTTTATGCTCAGACACTGCTTGGTGTGGAGCGGAACGAAGTTGCCCTCTATTTTTCCTTGTGAAGAATTTACAGCAGAATTCCTCAAGTTGAAAAATCAGCTTTGGCATCACCTCAAGGCTATTCCACTACATGTAGCGTTTTGCACAACAATTTGTTGTTTGAGACCACACAACATGAGCGAAAAATGTGCAAGCAAATATTAAAGCGATAGCTTGATGTAACCTTGTTGTTAGCTGAAAAAGGTTTAGTTTTAGCTAGGGACAGTACTTGAATTGGAGAATGTTTTAACGGTAAGTTCCTCTGAATCCTTGAACTTGTACTAAAATACGACTCTCCAGAAAATCTGGTAAAGATTACAGATGCATTACTTATCAGCAGATATTCAGAATGAATTTATGGTTGTCTATGCAACTGAAGTATTAAATTGCATTCTTCAAGAACGTGACAAAGAAAAGTATTATTCACTGATTGTGCATTCAAATATAGACTCTGCTCATGTCAAATGAGCTGCATTTTTAGTTCGACTACCAATGAAAATAGAGGAACCTACAAAGTCAAACTGGAGGCATTAAAAGTTTCTCTGGCAGATTTTTGAGGCATCAATATGAAAGGTGCCTATACAGGAGTTCAGGCGAGAATACTGGATGCGAAGAGTCTAAATGTCTATTCTGCCTACCCACTCTCTGAACCTAGATGAAATATAAGAAGCTGAGAGTTGTTTTACTGTCCTGAAATTTTTTCGTACCGTAGTAAAATTGTACAAAACCTTTAGTTCCAGTTTACAGATATGGGAAATATAAATGGAGAAAATAGACTGCTCACTGCATTCAATATTTTGAACTGGCACAAGCACTTGACGAGTTGTCCTTATTCAATCAGAGAGCAAAATGTTGTAGTGATGTCAGTGGACTCAAAACGCATATGGGGTAAAATATGCCAAGTGTCCCCGCCTAAAACTTTGATGTCGCCAATCTTATTCAAACTTTGCCAGATTGTAGTGCTAGTGGACCTCTTTGAGTTCTGTAAAGGGGGCACACCTAGTACAACAGGTTGTCCAGATACAGGGGCCCAAATTTTCGATGATTCACCCCGACCGCTAACATTCAATTATACATAACTCCTGATAAATTTATCAAATTTCACTTTTTATAAGGGTATTGGAAAGGTATTTTAACGAGATTTACAATAAAAATAATCATTAGGCAATGACAAAATTATTTCACCTTGATTTTTCTGCCGTGGAGGCAGCTTGTTCCATGCCAAGGAGCAAGAAGCCGAAGACAAGTGGAGCCCTAGTGGTCAAAACATCGACCCCAAACAAGATTGGAAAGGGAGATAAAATTCGCTCCCAAAACTGCAAGAAAACAGAAGAAGGCCCAGAGGCGAGCTCGACCCGAGGCGGTCCTCATAAGACCATCCGAAGGTTCAAGCTACGCCGAGGTCTTGAAGGACCTTAAGAAGAAGGTGAACCCTGACACCCTTGGTGTCAAAATCAGGTGAGTCAGGGAGACTAGAAAAAGAGAAATCCTGATTGAGTTGGGCCTTACAGCAGCCGGCAGAACGAAACTGTCTTCTGCTATCAAGCAGGCAGTTGGCTCAGGAAACACCGTTCGTGAGCTCATCCAGCGCACAAAGGTCGAGATCCTGGATCTCGACACAACGTGCGATGTGGTGAAGGTGACGAAGGTCATCAGTAATCACTTAGGTGATCTGTCCCCAACTAGGTTGAAGGTGACTATCACGAAAAGGGCCTTTAGGGGTAACCTGAAGGCTTACGTTTAAATGAACGAGGAGCTGGCGTCGAGGTTTCTGCGCACAGGGCACCTAAAGGTGCCAGATAGCAGCTAACTTTGGGGGGCCTTTATTTTGACACAGAATCGATGTTTTCTTTGTAATGGGCTGCGCCATCAATGGAACTTACTGCCTTTTCATGATCTTGTTGTAAAAAGTATCGTGCGTATCTTGCAGGATGCCATTTTTGTGACACGTATACTATTTTTGGGCTCGTCAGGAAAAGACCATCGCCTCACACTTGATATGCAATATACTATTATCAGACAGCGTAGTAAATGGTGGCAAGCGGCTAGCTGCATTTTGGACTTTTGGACAGTGGCTTTAACACCGGGTTATTTAGGGTCATGCAAGACAAACCATTTTATTAAATTGATATATTGACCCGCCTTTTGGAGCTCTAAAAAACTGTAGCAAATATCAATCTGATTTTTAACCAGAGTTATCGCATCTGCAACGTATAAACAAATATATTCATAAAAGCCATTTTTCAGGCTTAGGGCTCTTCGAGACGCCGAGAATCGAGAAAAGTCGAACAGGTAACAAAATTATGAGAATTATTATTTACACTTATTAGCACACCTATATCGCCTAATAGTAAGGAAGTTACGTGCGCCACTCAGGAAGACACTGTAGCTAAATAACACGAAATTTCTAAAGTAACTGTACATTGCAGTTATAACTACATTAAAGATATCAATCGATGTAACCAAATATACTTTCGTTGCCGAACTACGAAAATATTTACGAAAACACTAAAGTATCCTATATTTCGAGAATCACATTCATTAGTCAGCTAATATGGGTACTATTCATATTATATGTTTCTCATACCTGTTCATTTTGTTCCAGCAACATCGCATCCAATTTTGGCGTAACCCAATCTTCGAAAAGGCAGTAATTATTATTGGGTATTAATAAATTTCCAATACGATTAATTCCCTTTTCTCGAAGATATTTTCCATCTAAATTGAAATCGCCTACGAATGTTGGTGCTAAACATTTTATTAAATCTTCTTCGACACCACCAGCTGTTGCAACAATACAGTCAATCTATAAAAAATAATTGACAGAAAGAACTTGTATATATTACACAAAATTATGAAAATACAGTACGGCCTAACGGATCCGGAAAATTTGAGAATAAGTATGGAAGGACAGTATCCTACTCTTCAGATTCCGCCTCTTTGTTAACCATTCGTTTGACAGACGACGTTTTCTATACCATTTGTCCCTCAGAAAATTATTGTATATCTTCAAGTAAAAATGTATGTTAAGGAAGTAAAAAGAAATGTTTTTCGCGAAACACATATTATGAAAGTACATTAGAAAAAAATAAACTAATGTAACATTTTTTTCATGTTGTATTTCTTCACAACAGTTTTTTTTTTTGTTGATGGAATGATGGTTTTTGATCAAGTAGTTTAAACCAAAATGATTATAGTCTGTATTTGTGAAAAAAATTCCTCTCTAGCTGCGCTGGGATTTGAACCCATGTCTACAGAATAACTAAAATACGAAGGGGAACGAAATGTTGATTTTATGTTATGATTGGACGGTTATACCAAATACTGAAATAAGGCACTTATATTACACAGCTAGTAGCGAGGATATTTTTATATATTTTATTTCAAGATTTCCCATGGCGCTAAAGCCTCCTAAAGAATTATTCATTTACGTTCTATGACAACAAATCGTGAGTTCAGAACAAAAGGTTTCCATTTTCAATATTGACAACTTTTCATAAGACTCTTTTGCTGCTCGTTCATAATGTGATTAACAGATACTAAAAAGAAACTTTTTTATTAATTTTAGAAAAGAAAAACGAATGTTATTGACAAACGCCTGCCGATTAAAAAGCACTGGTGAACGGCACTGGGTCGCAAGTGCCGTTTCAGTGCCTGTATGTGGTGATTTCGGAACCTAAACGGTACTGAGAAGTGATGTGACGGTCATATAACGACATTCATTCCATACCGGGCGGACAGAGTTATTTACAGTAGTTGTCCTTCACCAAACCGACTCCCTTTTTAGAATTTTCTTCCAATTATTAACATTTTTGTTTAATTTACGAATTTTCGTAGATTCCAAATTTCTAAACCTCTCATATATAATTTCAAAATTTCAAAATTTTTGATTTTTAATTCCTTTCAGCTGGTCTACTTGGTAGTCTAGTCGCAGGTATAAAGGAAACTTCTGCTCGCATTTAAAAACGGATTCTGTATAGCTTTAAACGAGCAGCACTGGAACGGTATTAGGTAGTGCAGTTTAGTGCTTTTTAATCGGCATGGACGTTTAAAGGCTGTATCTTCAATTATTATTGAACAAAATATATATTTCAACTGGAATTTCAACTGGAATTAAACCATGAAACTCAATTACGTGAAACTGTACATTTAGTGATTCGCGAGACTATGAACTACGAATTGAGTTGGAATTAAAGGCAAATGAATAAATATTCGCCCAAAAGTGAAGCAGAGAAGTCTCTTCTGTGTCAAAAACAGTTGTCTATTGAATACTGCCAGTCTAAGGCCACGCTCTGCTTTAGAGAAATGTGTGTGACTTAATACGGTATAGGTAGATACCCTCTAGGTAGAGTTGTGACACAACCTCCCACTGTTTTGATTGGCTACGATTAAACGAGAACTAAAAGTGATGAAAAGAGAGCAATTTTTAAACCAAATTTCAAAATAAAGTTACTGTATAAAATATATAGCAATATAAATATTTAGAAAAATGTGTAATGATTAAGGCTATTGAACGCGGAAAAATAGCTCAATCTAATGTGAATGTTCATTATAAAGATTATTGACAAGTAATGTGCATAGCCACACTTTTACTATCTTACCTTATTTTCTTCTGGTTAACTTAAGCTTGGTTACAAATTTGTATTCGGAACATGAGAAAGTTATGCAAAAATTTTTCTTTCATATGATACCAAACCAAAATATGATTGGCTGGAACTTACAGAAAGAAGCCACTAAACAGTCAAATACATTAAAATTTTTATAGAAATATTAATATTTCCGTCTCCTATCATGAGCAGTAAAAAGATTTTGTTGTACGCGCGTTCGCTCCTTACAACGCGCCCAGGTGGAAAGAAGTTTTGTGAGTGAGCGGACGTAAAAAAGCTGTCACCGATCAGGATAGGCAACGAAAACATTTTTCAAATATAATCTTTTTAAAGTGTAAGGTTCAAAATTAAATGTGGTTTAGTTATTGTTTTAGTTAAGTTTGTCTAGGTTCGCAGCCTACGTTCTAAAAAAAAAGCTAAAAGTTCTAATTCTCGAAAACCTAACGTTAAACAAAGATTTCGGATTCGAATTCAACGATAAAAATCTACGGGGCACACACTCCTCCTCTGGGCACAGTTAATAGTTTTTAGTATAGTCCTAGATAAATTATGTATAGTTGCGGGTAAAAAAACACGTTACCAACCAAAGGGCTCATTGATGGATAATTGATACTGCTACTTCTGAAACTAAAAGTAAAGGTCCGCAGGTGTCTCGATCCGGTAGATCGTACTTTAAAACAATGCAAAACATAGGGAAATGGTAGATGTAAGATTAAACCCAAATAGCGGGACTACATTGCAGGGCCGATTAAGTTTTATTTAATTAAAGATAATGAAATTCTGAAGAACTTTGTTTTAATTGTACTAACAATAAAATAATTCTAAATTCCTGATCGCAAAACGCATTAAAAATAACGATGCATTAATGATAGTTTATACAGTACAAAGTTGAACTTGAGCTTAAAATAATTGTATACATTTTTTAAATACTTTCAAGATGCAGGAACAAAGTTCTGAATTCCAGTATAGAAGCACCCTTTGTGCAATATAACCATCTACTGGGTCCAAATTTAGTATTGTATAGAACAATTTCAATTCAGGTATCATGTATTACATTTTTTTCTCATTGTATTCACAAAATGTATACAATTATGATAGCCCCAAGTGCAAGTTTTATCTGTATATAGTAAGAAAATTAACATCCGTGTGATTAATTGTATAATAGGTTAACAATTTTGTACAAACTGAATTTACAATTGATAGTTATGTGTAGTATAATGCATACATTTGCCATACAGTGCAATCATATATTTATCCAAGGCTAATAAAATTTACTTTGGTTGTTGGTATTCTAATAATTGGACTTAACTGGAAGACAGATGATATACACTAAAAAATTTGTCCATAAAAGGATCAACGAATTTTAAAACGGTTCATCACTTTTTTTCTTCAATAACGACAAAAATATTACGAACAATTGAGACAAAAATTCTCAGACAACTCACAAGTTGGCCCACAAATGTAGGTACTAAGGAGTAGGGTTTCCTGCTCGTGTCCCGTACGCACGCTTGCACAAACGCGCGACGCTTGTTTACGCACTCTCGTTTTATGTTCAGAAGCTGGTGAGTCAGCAGTCTTCCAGCATTTTATCCTCAGAATTTTAAATTTATAAATTGAATAAATTAAATCGCAGAATTAGAAATTTGGTTTTTCTATTCAAGCCTGAAATTTTTATGAACTATTCGTAGAAAATTCGAAAGGTTTTTTAAAAAGTACGAAAATTGTCCGTATATTGCCCATGGAAATAAGATCCCATTTTCAGTTGATAGCTTTCTATCCTTACTGCTAAAGAAAATTAATACCAAGGTATTTAAAACATGGAATCCTCTTTTTTGGCGCGTCTAACGTTGTGGCCTGCCACTCTATGTATCCATCCCACATTATATAAATTATATCTTCAGAATCTGAACCGCGATAATGTCCACTGCCAACACGATCGCAACACATAAATAATTAAGAAACGATTATAATAAGATTTTCAGTGCATCTCCTAAATTATATACACTACAATTGATATTTGAATGAATAATATTTAGCAAACATACATGATTCTTTCTTTCGTCGTCTGGATTTCCTAACCCCACCTGTCATTCAACTTATTATAAATTAAGTCGCGGCACTCAGTAAAAAATGTTAAAGTATCTCTAACAATCGACAGCGCAAGTGCGGCTTCGATCATCGATCACGCTTATAGACTTCTGCTTGGTGAAAGCGCACTAATTGCGCGAAACCCGTGTCCAGCCGCATTGCTAAAAAGACCCTCGCTCGATAACTTCTGCGATGCGACAGCGGGCCAATGCCCCCCCCCCCCCCTCACTTGCGCTGTAAGTGGGGTGCGGCCACCAAGCTAGCCGTTAAGTGTAGCGCGTTTCGAGATCGAGAGTAACTTCACGAGTCCCCCTAAGGTGTACGTCGATGCTCCTGAAATAAATAATTTTCACATTAACTCGACTTCTTACTTTTTAGGACCCCCACCCCCACCCTTCAAATATTTGCATACCGCCTTCACAGCATAGTCGTAGCCGACCCGCTTTACGCAGAGAATCACTCCCGTATCGGCATTAAATGTCACTGCTCTGATGTCGCGTTCGATACCCTGGATAACCAACCTCTATTGTCAAACAATATGATACCCTCTCGAATTATTTAAAGTAATCCCCACTTTGTTTAATTTTAAATAAGTATTAAGTCAGTCTCAACCCACAGACTGACCTCAACTGTTAAGAGTTTGTCTCAGGATCGCCTCTCTTTTTTTTGCCGGCTTGTTTTGGCTGCGGTTGAATAGGCGTTCCACTAATATAACCCCCTTTCCGGAGTTCCTCGACATGGTTTCGCACACTTTAATGCAAAAAGTAGGAGAGCTCTGGTTTTTTTCTCTGACCGCAGATCATGCAGTCGTGCAATGTAACCTTCGCGTTGAAAAGCCATACAAGATTCATTGGAAGAAATGGCCCTGAGCTTGTGAATTAAGGTGTTCCTAAACATCTTGACACTGCAGATACTTATACGTACCTGGGCATGCCGGACTTCTGAATCTCCAATACCATTATAACCAAAGCGTTAGTACAGCTCACAAAGTTGAAAATCAATGCCGGTAAGGCGTCTGGATTTCTTCGGAATCAAACTACAAGGTCTGAGACAAATCCACTGAAATTTGGGGATTTAACCCGTTTTTGCACCGATAGACATCTTTACTCATTTTTGTTCATAGCACGTGACCATCAATTCTTTGTATGACCAAGACAAAATTATACCAAGAATATTTAAGAATAGATGTATCAAAGGGAATATACAGGGTGTCTAAAAAGTCCCGGGACGGTTGGATATTTCTTCAGGTAACATATTTTTCAAAAAAGTGAAGGTCAGTACTGAACTAAATTTCAACGAGGAATTCAATGCTCACCTTCATTTTGACCTTGAAGTTGACCTTCATGGCTTTTTGAAGGTCAACTTTCTTTTTTTAAATGAAAACCTCCTTTTTTACATCTGCAATCGATAGAGCGGAAAATTCTACGTTCAGATACGTACCCAAGTCATAGGTCAATTGTAACGTTCAAGGTCAGTTAGAGGTTATTTGAAATTAACAAAGATTTCCAAGAGGTCAGTGCAATTCTTGAAGTAAATTTCAACGATAAATTCATTGGTGAGCTCTGTATTGATATTGGTGATGATCTTCAAGGGTTTTTCAAGGGTTTTTCCAAGCAGCTTACGTTTACGTTTAGTATTACTCAGGAACAACGACGTGGACGTAGTAAATTCTGTTCCCTTTAGGGCGCTTGATTAGCGTGAGTCCCCTTGCCTCTCAAGTTTCGGGGTGCTTGATTAGCATGAGTCCCTTTGCCTCTCACGTTTCGGGGTGCTTGGTTTGCGTGAGTCCCCTTGGCTCTCACGCTTCAGTGAAGATGTTCGAACTGAAAACCTTGAGCTTCTTGACAAAAAGCTATGCGATTGCTTTAAAGATTGCTTTAAATAACCCCAAAGATAATAGTCGAGAGGCGTCAGATCAAGAGATATAGCTGGCCACTCGATTTCACCCCTTCTTCCAATCCACCTTTGGGGGAATTGAGTATCCAAATATGCTCGAACATTCCTACCGCAATGAGCCGCTGTCCATCCTTCTGGACAATGTTTCATTTTAGATACCGGCCCAAACATTAATCTTTTGTGGATATTGTGTGTGACTCCAACATCTAAGCAGGATTTGTGTCGGACCAATATCTACAATTTTGCCTGTTAACTTCACCTTTTAAAGTGAAAGTAGCTTCATCTGAA
>JAAAKG020135779.1:0-13414 GCA_010014905.2 Druon quercuslanigerum | reverse complement strand
ATAGCATTTTCAAAATCCAAAAAATTAAACGAAAATTAACATTATCAGCCAAACAACGTACGGTATGAAAAAAAGTCGAGATGAGAAAAATGTTTTTTTTGCATACCCTACAAGATTATCATAACCACTCTTTGAATTTTATTGAAAAATCGAAAATTCACATTTTTATTGCACGAAAAATAATGAAAAATCAAAAATTTCATTCTAAGGACAAACTATGCAAGATAGTACAAATGATGATTAAACAAAAATTATGCACTCAGAAAAGATCTACAAATTTGTTATGGGACACTTTTTGAAATAATACATTTTTTTTTTGTATTACAATATTCACTCTTGCCGCGTGTGATAAAACTTGTGATTTAAGGAGAGTTTCAATATTCTTCAATCAAACTAGTATATGTTTCTCATGTTTACTTAGTTATGTGCCTGACGATAACTAACGCACTTACATAATTTGAATTTGAATCGCGAATAAAAATTGACTCCAATCAGATATCATGTGAAGTAATCAAAATTCAGTTTTTCTATCTACTTTAATCGATTAAGACCTTTGTGATAATAAAAATTAATTTAAATACAATTATAAGCATTTTTCATTTACAATTTAGCTTAAGGTGACGATTACTAGTGCATTTACCTTAGTTTGTCTGTTCATTACTTTTTGTGCAATAAAAATGTAAATTTTCGATTTTTCCAAAAAATTCAAAAAGTCGTTATAACAATCTTGTAGGGTGTGCAAAGAAACCCATTTTTCGCGTATTGACTTTTTTTCGCATCTTTCGTTGTTTGGCTGATAATGCTAATTTTCGTTTCTTTTTTTGGATTTTGAAATCGCTATAGCTCTGAATATTTTTTTTTATTGTTAATGTTGCTTTTTAGGACTAAAACGAAAACTACACGTCCTATCAAAAAGTGATTCATAACAAATTTGTAGACCTTTTTTGGCTACACAATTTTTTTCACATTTTTCTTCGTATCTTGCGTAGTTTGACCGCAAAATGGAATATTTTATTTTTTATTATTTTCTCTGCGATCAAAATTTGAATTTTCGATTTTTCGAAGAAATTCAAAAAGTTGTTATGAAAATCTTGTAGGGCTTTCAAAACCCAACGTTTTTCCCCTTTTGAACTTTTTTGATATCGTGCGTTGTTTGTCTTAAAATGTTCATTTTCGTTTGTTTTTTTTGGATTTTAAAACTGCTATAACTCCGTTAATTTTTTTTTCATCGAAAAAAGTCATAGTAATAAATTGTTATTCCTTTCGAGTACTACTAATAACTGTGCATAGAATTTTCAAATCTTGAAAACAGTGGTCTCAAAAATTTACAAAATGTGTTCACTTTTTGAATTTTTATCCAAAATGGCTGGCTGACGAACTTAACCTTCAATTTGAGACGCTAAAAGAGTATACCAAAGGCCAAACCAATCTGTTGATTTTTTCGAACGTATCGTGCTCACAGACAGACATACATACATCCATACAGACGTACATACATACATACATACGTACATACATAAAACTTAAAATTGAACCGATGAAGGACAGAGTGAACCAAATGTGCTTTATTGTTGTAGAATACTGTAAACTGGGCGGGGCTAGTGGCGCACTATAATTTTTTTATTTAAAGTGCGATATAACTTTCTCTGAATTTCAACATTGAAGTTTAGCAATTTTTAGTTTTAAGCCTCAATCATTTTCACCTTGATTTTATACCCAATACGTGTTTTTATTGCAGGCAGATCAGAACGCACAGCGTGGGATTACCAACTCGGACATCCCTACTTGCGGAACCACCACCTAACGGAAATGACGGAGCACCACCAATTCCTCGCCGGCATTCTGCTACCCCCACGGTTCGAAACTTCACATAACTAGAATAAATTTCTAAGAAGAACTTTATTTTCAGACAATTTTTGTTGCTTTACTGTAAAGTCAAGTTTATAAAAAAGGTAACTATTTAAAAGATGTCTAAATGATTCATTTTTCTTGGGATCATATTAAAGAACTCCATACAGTACTATGCTTGGAGGGAATAGTTTATGATGCGTGAATTGAAAACTGCGTGGTCGGAACTTTCGTAATACATTTGAGGCTACATAATCCTTTGACAAAACTGATCCAAGTATTTCATCTCGTATAATGATAGACCCAACTCTACTCTCGTAAAGGCCAGATATGAGAAACTGAATGGGATCCTCCTATTTTATTTTTATTATAAGCTGTAAGCGGCGGCTTGTATTCCAGGAAGATCAGGAATGTTAATTAATAAATTCTCAAAAGCGAAATAAAGCACAAATCTTTGATATTTGATCTCTCTATCTTCTTTAGTTATATCTTACAAAATTGCAATAATATTTTACTCAATATTAAGGAAAGGTATTAAATTCACAATTAAATAAAATGAATTTATCATATCACCAAGCAATATTAATACTGGGACTTCGATTCGCGTTATGTGAGTTCCCCCACCACATCGAAAATCTTTCTCCCCTTGGGTTTACAAAATTGGGTTTAGAACATCGAATCTGTTAAAAAAATGTAATGTAAAAATTTGACAGTTGAGGCAACATGTAGCGGAAAGCATTAGGAGGTTATTACGTTCATTTTACATACTAATCCTAAAATCTGTATAGTTTATTACAAGTTTTATTCATAAGAAAATAAAAAAAAATGGAGTACTCTGGACTGGAAAGGCATGTAAGTATTTCCATATAAAAGAATTTGGGTTGAATTTTTTTTCTAGAATTGATAGCGTAGTAGAGTAGGAGAAGTCACGATAAGCAGTAGTGTGATAAGTGGGAGGGTACTGTAAATATAAATGCTAAATAATTTTACCATTGGTTTCGTTATTACCACATCAATTAAAACAACATAATTTGGTCTAAAATTGATAGCAAAATCCGAATTTTAGGGTTCCAATTACTTTTGAAAAGGCATCCATGCTTTTTTTACTTTTTCTCAGTTATGATTTACACCAAATTTCTCAAAAAAGTAAGACTCGATTGCGAAAGTCATTACACTGCAAACCCGCTATATAAGCCGTTTCGGAGGTACCCTTTATCTGCTTCGTATAATCTCGGGACTCGTCAAACCATACACAGCCAGGGCCGTCTGAATCATTTCTGTTGGAGTTTCATCTTAAAAAATATATAATATTTATTTTTTATTTTTGCAATTTTAAATGTATAATGTCGTAATGAACGTGAAAATGTTTGGGCTCAAAACTCAAACTTTATAAAACTACTGATTTTTAAGTATGTACGTGCATACATCAGGGTGGTCATTTTAATAGCCAATAACATAACAAAAATTCGAACTCTAAGATTTAGTATTTTTCCATTTGACGTAATAAAAAATCAACTAAAAATGAAAGCACTCTTAAATTTTTAACTTTTTAAATTTACATTTGAAAATTTTTAAATTAAAAAACTTTGTATTCGAATGTTCAATAATTCACATGTATAAAACGGAAAGTAGTAACATTTTCTAATTAAACACGTTTAAATGAAATGCAGATAAACAGCAAATTTCGAATTTTTAACTTCTATAAATTATAGAGTTCAACGATTCAGATTCAACTCCAAAAATATAAATCCACGTTATCATTTTCAGTACTCTAAATTAAGAATAAATCAATGAACTTTGAATTTTTCAAAATTTTATTATTTTCAGAAATTTTAAGCTGCAAACATTAGAAATTAAAAATTAAATTTTTTTCAATCCTAACACTTCGTCAATTAGAAGTTAAATTATTTTTATTTCAAATGGGTAAAAGATCCTTGAAAACCTTTTAAATTTTATTTTCAAATATTGAGAAATCTAGAAGTTGCTTTAAATTTTTTCCAATTTAAAGGTATTTTTAAAATTCTGTCAGAACTTCTAAATATTTTAATAAGTAATAAATTTTTTACTTCAAACGCTTTAAATTTTTAATTGTTCAAGTCTTCAAGTCTGCATTTTGAATTTTTTTAAATTAAAAATGTAAGCTTAAACATAAAAATCTAAAACGGAAAATTTTTAAATCAAAAGATTTTTGGAATTATGCATTGCAAAGTGAATGGTATCATAATTGAAAAAGATAAAAATTTAACTCATTATTTTAAAAGCTGTTAAAACCGAACTTGGAAAGACTTTTTTTCCGTTAACATTTTCGTAATGCCTATTTACACCCGGTTTAGCAGCGCATAACCTAAACACTGAGTGACTGAAAATGAACTGAAGCGAATGTCCCGTAACATTTTTACCATTGACTGAAAATGACTGAAGCAGACGACACGATTAATCGCCGAGGATATTGCCCACTTTTTACGTACACTCCTGCGTTGCTGTGTTGCTGCGTTGCTGTAGCCCCCTTGGACCACCTTGTCCTCTATAACGGGAACTTTTCTCGCGGGACCGCAGTGTATTTTAAACATTTATTTACTTTTTAAAATTATTCTGTAAAAATATTAGTTTTCATTTAATATTTAAGCATTCCTTCACGTTTATTTTGAAAGGAAATTAAAATTTTCTAAAATAAGTGAGAGTTAAAAGAATTATAAAACAAAATGTACTGATTTTTAATTCTGAAAAAAAAACCTTGAGCATTAAAAACAGTTAAAAGTTGATTCAATTACATTGGTTGACATTCTGTAGTTTTTTACTTCGACAAGACGAGTTTTCTGCTTGTTATTTATACGCTTAATCCGAACTTGATCATAAAATAGATTAATCGTTTCAGGTTTTTAAGAACATTTAAATCGAATGTTGCAATTTTTTTTAATTTTTAGAAAATTATGGCGTATGAATCAGATGTACATAACAAATTGAACCTGTAATTTACGTTATAAATAGAATCAAACATAAATCTAGAAAAATATGAACCGCAATTTATTAAAAAAATAACTATCTCCTTTATCGTAAATAGAAAAGCTTATGATATCAATTTAATATCTTTGTCGGCAGGATTTTAATTAATTCCAAAGAATTCTAGGTTTATTCCAGAAAGTTTGAAAATTCATCTCCTAAAATGAAAGATTGATATTTGTGACAGGTGGGATTTATATTCGATTTTATTCTTAGGAATTCCAAAGAATTTATTATAAATTCCAAAAAATTCAAGTTTGATTTCACCGAGCTTAAAATTAATTTCCGCCAGAATATGCTGCAATAGAAAATTAAACGATACGCGCATATTGAGTACCTAACTTCATTTCGACAACATGATGACGTTTTTTTTCTTGCTTCGGTGATTGGGTACTCTTCTCCTGGAAATGGGTTTAGGATTGGATTTGGTGTTGAATATTATTTTATACTTGAATTTAATTTTAGAAAAAATGTTGTTGAACAGAAGATTGTAAACTTTTTCAAATCAGGCAGTTACAATTAATTGATTGTAAATAGCAAGAAAATCATACGGTACACATTTTAATGAGGACATTTCACTTCCTTTTCACGAAAAATTGTTTCAAAAAAATGCAAAACACCATAAAGTTTCGAACAAAATTTCAGAAAATTATCTGAAACTCTTT
Organism: Druon quercuslanigerum; assembly: GCA_010014905.2. Lineage (NCBI taxonomy): Eukaryota > Metazoa > Arthropoda > Insecta > Hymenoptera > Cynipidae > Druon > Druon quercuslanigerum. Next base: position 7,901 of record JAAAKG020135779.1, on the reverse strand, counting down.
TTTTTTGTATTTTTAATCAGTTATGTAAGGGTAAACAATGTCACTGAGATGAATGTTGCTATTTTTAAAATTCGGCATGAGGTTCGCCAAATCACAGTTAAAGCGATGAGATAAGAAGAATATTTTATTCCAGATTATTTGCGTACTCAGATTTATCATGAAAAATATGGAAGATTTCGGAACATCACAATATATCCACATACTGCCACATGGGGATTCTCACACACACATACACAAACGTTTACGTGCCAGGAACTCGTAGCTTAACGAAAACGTAGTTACCAAGTGGTTTTCATTGATTGAGCTCACACACTCCTTTAAATTATTACCACAAACTCGTTGTAAGTACTACATACTCTGCTGCTTTTGCTTTTCATTTTCTAATAGCTTATAGAAATCTCTCTTCAAGCCTTTGTGAAATTGGTATCAATGAAATTCCACAAGTTTCTAACTTAAAAAAAGAGCCTACATTCGAATATAACTTTTGAGTCTTATTTTCTAGAGTATTAATTCTATTTTCAGTTTCTCTCTTTCAACTTATTCGTAAATTTATTAAATTTAGTTGCTATGAATAGATGACCTCCATTAAGCTAACTTATCATCAGCAGGGCATACAAAATTTAATAAAATCCGATAGCAAAAAGATTGGAGGAAGCAAAATTCAATATTTCTTGATATTTAGAAATTCTAAGGCCTGATAAGGGTAAAATAAGTAGTTGCTAACATTTGAAAGCTGTACGCCCATTTGTTTTATGCTTGCAATGCTTTTATTTAAATATGAAAAGCTCAAAATTTCGTTAAAGGGCATTATGAAAGGAATTTGGTGAATAGCTCGAGGTGTTGACCATGAAAGCTTTGACGCAAAACCTGAGATTGCCTATTGTTTACAGACCTCACCAGCACGATGTTTGCATAGTGAGAAAAATGTTTTGGTAACCATGGCAAGCACTTTTTTCATCGGTGAAAGCATTTTGCTCGTCGATATAGGGGATTTAGCTCATCGCCTTCGCACATGCTACGCAATCGACCATTTTCGATATCTGTAAATGGCGGCGTAACGAGGGTTTTGTATGCAAATGCAAAGAAAAGATATTTTATCTTAATTTGTAAGAAGCTTCATAATATTTTTTTATTTGAAAAATGTTTAAACCATGGTCTTGGGGCTTTGAACAGCCTTGACACGATTATCTCCATACTTCATTTTTCCTGAAATTGTGCTTTTAATTAGGCATGCGGATAATGGAGTTCTTAAAATCATAAAAGTTGAACTAATCTTTTTATGCTTAATATTTACACAAACCTGAGACGTAGACATTTTTATTTTGATATTAGAATTCCATAGATTAACGAGATTTGCGGAAATCTTTTACCTAGGTAGCGCCTCCACCGATACCCCTGAGGCCCCCAGCAATTCCAAAGAGGAGAAAAAATGAGCGACCACTTCTCCCTGCTCAAAAAACCATCAGCCGACAAGACGACAATAAAATCTCGAGTCAGGGGAACGACTCGACGTCTGCGACACTATTAGAGCCACTGGTGATGCAGCCCTGGTATAATATTGGGACGGAAAGCGGAAAGCTGATTAACATCGAGACGCTAAAGAGTGATCGTGTCCGCTCGAGGAATTCTTCGAGATTGGAACAGAGAAACTTCGTTGTGGATTTCGATAAGGTCGATTTCAGCAAGGCCCTTAAGGACCGTTCGAGCTTCGAGGAACTTCAGCAGGCTTCGAGGGATCTTGAGAAGATCATGAAGAACACAGAGTTGAACATCGGGGAACTTCGAGGAGCTTCCGTTGATAAACGCCAGCAACAAAGTTTGACGATGCAAAAGGGCAGGTGAGACTTGAATTTAATCTTCAGTTTAGATTAGTACTCATTCGTCTTCGAAAAACGGAGTCAAGAGATATTATGGTCTCAAAGTTTGCTAGTATAATTTAGAAATTCACAGTCAAGGGGAAATTCTTTTTGCTCTTGAATAAGACCATTGGTGTCAAGAAAATGCCTTTAAACACATAAAGTTATATTCCTAAGGGATCTTTCAAGCATTTGGTAATTATTTTTCAGACAGTTTTTAACCATCCCCCCCCCATGTTAATATCTGTAAGAATGTTTTTGATTTCTTCACACCAATATTACGTAAAACTTTTCCTGAAGTCTTTTTTCATTTTTTTCCTGAAGTCTAAAACTTTTCCTAAAATTCACTTTAATTTCTATAAATTAGTTCAAAAACATTTTAGTGATTCAGGTTTAAGTATTTTAATACTTTTTAGAAATATGTTTTCAAGAATGTATGCTTTGTTACTTTGCAAAAGAGAATACCGTGATTAAAAACTTTATTCCCTGTTTGAAAATTTAACGGTACATTGTTACAAAGTAAAGCTTTTTTTAGTAGACTGTCTAGGGAAAGTAATCTGGAAATAGACTCAGAAGATAAATTATTGAATAAATATCTTTTCTTCTTTAGCATCTATTTCATTGATTCAAATGTATGTTTATAGAATTCATAACATCATTATTGAACTAAGATTTATTATTATTATTTAACTAAATCTGTTGTTATTTAAATCGATGCAAATTTTTCCTTTAAAGAAGGGCTATTGAGTCTATAGCATTTTTTTAGTGTGATGGAATAGGAAAATGGACTATTTTCTAGAAATCGAGAAGAATAAAACATCATTGTATTCTCATCTCGCAATTATTTGAAGATTGCATCAGTCATTGTGGATTGCGGTTCTGAAAATGGGCACTTCGCTGTATTAATTGGGCCACTGATGCTCTGAAAATTGAACTGCTATAGATTTTCCATAAAGCTTAAGTCTTTAGAGCATATCACGGTTGAGTTGCTTCAGTGAAGTTTTCATCTGATCGTTTCAGATTTAGTGAAATTAGGACGGGAGATAATACGTATTTAATCAAATTCTCTCGGCATATGTTCAAATTACTTTATGGAAAATAGGATACATAGAAGTGAATAAATATGAAGAATACTTTTCATCGTTTAAACCAGTTAAATATACGTATTTTTGAGTAAGCAAAATAAATTTAATTAAATTAATTAACTGTTTTTGAACTTAACTTAAGGAAATAAATAATTTTTTCTTTTCGGGGTTAATATTAGGACATTTTTTTCTTTTGACATTGAAATTCTATTAACATAGCTATACATTCTCATGAAGCAGGGAAGTTTCACAATCCACTTTGCTGGTTAAAAAACTTGCTTTCAAAAGGTTTTCAGTTGCGATAAAAGTGGAGTATTATTCGAATACCTTTTAAACAAACTATGGGGATCTTTCCTGCTTTTATGTTATCCTATTGAGTATGTATATCAAACTTTACCAGTGAAACTTGTATCGATCGGTAGACAATTGACTTTACTTTCTTTGAAAGGGTAAAACATTGCGAAAGCCTTTCAAGTTTTCGCCTTTCTTCGCTTTCCAGAGCGCAGAAAGAGGGGTTGTTCGTCGATGGGAATGAGTCACTGAAGGAAGAAGGTTTCTCGCAAGATAAGGTCTTCCAGGGTGAAGAGATAAATTTCGAGAACATTTCTTCCATTGGCAGAAGTCGTAAAGTGATGGAGAAACATTCCAAGTTCGAGGAACTTGAAGCTGCCTCCCGAAACCTGGAAAAACACCTTTTAGAAAGAGCGGATGATTATCAAGTCGGGGATGTCACAGTGGATGATTCTCAAAGGATTCAAGAAATTGAAAGACAATTTCAAGAGAAGCCTTCCAAGTTCGAGGAACTACAGAAGGCTTCTCATGAATTAGAAAGGAGGCTTCAAGAAAGGACTATCACTGCAATTGAGAAATCATGGAGGGTAAAGTACGAAGCTGAAATGGAGAAGGCTCGAAACATGCTGCAGAACAATTTGAGAAAGGAGAAGAATACTAATGAGGGACTAGAGAAGTTACCTAAGGCTACTCAGACCAATCTACCACCACCTCTTAGTTCTATTTGTCAGAGTTCGGTTCCGAAGCCCATCAGCATCCGGCAAGATAGCAATGTATCTTCAGACAGTTTCAGTCAGACTAGCTCTCCAAGTTACACCAGCAAGACTATGGAAGCACCATTACTACCACATAAACAAACAAATGGAAAAGTTCCAGGTAAGAGAGTTGACTATATCGTAATTATCAAGTTTGTAATTTCAATTCGCTTTGGAATAATTAATTTCACAGCAAGAAATTTCTAGTTAATGTGACTCAGCATGTCGACAGGGTTGATGAACTTGGATAAAGAGTTGAGAATTTTTATTAGTAACAAAATTTTCTCTCTTGTGAATATAAGTAATGAAATAATGACACAATAAAAAGAATACGAAACCTAGAAATCTTTGTTAAAAAAAGTTTGGTACGACTTCCGATACTACTAATTCGACACCCTGCTGATGTTTCTTGAGAAACTTTTTATTTCAAAATTGCTTAATAATTATAATTAATTAGGTTTATTAAAATTGGACTAGTGATTGAAGCAGTTCATACTTTATGTTTAAAATTTTGAATGACATGTGTGACATGTATCTGATTTAGGTAGAGCATTGGCACCCGAATCAGAAAATCCTCCCGGAAGCCCAATCACGAAGTCCATGAGCACTCCAGCTAGTTTGCAAACCATTGTCAGATTTCACACTGGCAGTAATATGTCATTACACCACAGAGTGAGTAATTCCCAATTTCCTTTGATAGCTTATTTTATAATTGATCTTTGAAAGCCGCAATGATCTTGCAAATCAAGCCATGCATGGCTTAATTAGTTCGAACATTCTATATCAATCGTATCCTTTTGAAGGTATCTTTGAACTGCCAAAGCAGTATTAATTACACTCATAACTATAATTCAGATTTTTTATAATTTGTAGTTGTGTCAGGTTTTTAGACAAATAAACTATTCAAAAATACATTGATTTTCAGAATATACAATTTCCTTGACAATTTTAATTGAAATAAAAAGGCGACGAGAGAAAATAATAGAATGCTATTTAATACAAAGGAAGTACTTCATAAAGACTGATAATAAAAATTCTCTTTTTGAAGCTAAAAGGTCTTGAATTTTTAATCTAAAAGTCCATTATGCATCCTTTCTGGGTAAATCTAGCAGTTGATATTCGTGCTTAATATTCAGCGCTTCACAGAATGAAACTACTATTCATCAACTCGTATTATGAAAAAAGAAGTGTTATTAAATGACCATCCACCTTTTGAAAAAAATTGTAAGATTTAACACTAAAATAATCACCATATGCAAAATTAATCATTAATTTTTTCAACAATAAACTATCATGGTTTATTTTCGCATGTAGATTTCTTTATTGGTTTTTGTACAGATAATTAGAGATATAAGAAGACCCAGTAGCCACTACGTGACTTCAGGAAGACTTCGCTTCAGGTTTGCTCAAGTTCTTGCGAACGCCTTAGCATTAATGATCATTGCTGGAGGCTTGGCGGCTTATTTTAAAAGTAAGTATGACTTTCCCTTCAAACTAAAAAACATTAACAACCACGGATAAAAATTAATTTAAATGAGAATTAGAGATAAATGAAGTGTTGATTAATGAAATTTGAAAAAATACATGGGGAAAAGGAAGGAAATCTTATTAGGGTTTTACTTTTCAAAATTTATAACATGGTTGAATGTTATATGGACATTCTCTTGTTTGTTTTCCACAAAAAGCATAGTTTTATGCGATTTGAAAAATGTATTTAGATTTTCAACGTGTTCGGTCTACTCTGAGATTTGTTGTTGTCAGAGATGCACATAATTTCAAGATTATAGCCACTTCATATTGCACTGGAAGTTATTGTTCGCATCTTGAATGCAGAAATACATATTCAAGAGGTAGCAAGACAAACAGATATACTGTCGCAGAACGGATTTGTAGTCAGAGAGGATCAATAGTCTTCTCGGTCTCATAGTTCCAATATACCAACTTCTGTCAACAAGTTATTCACATCTACTAAAGTCTGCGGTGGTAACTTTCCACAAACTTTCTGCACTCTTTTTACTGCCTGAATCTGGATATAAAGCCAATAAATTCCTTTGAAAAATTTCCTCCGACACTCTCAGTGAAAAGCTATCTTGAAAATAAGCATCGTCTTTTTGTCTGTTTTCTTTTGAACCACTTGATTTTTTTTCAACTTACACATAATTGTTTAACTGAAAAATTTGTCGCAAAGACAAAGACAAACGAAAATTTTCTTATGCTTAAGAGAAAATTCCATATGTGTCAAGGTACGTCTTTTTGACACAAGAAGAGATTTCTCAGACTGAATGCAAATAGATTAGTCTTGTTTGGAACAAGAAATATTTCAGAAAATATTTACATTTTTCGATGAAATGAAAATCAGACTGACATTGACAAAAGATTGTATTGTCCATAAATACCTTAATAGTGCATTTGTGTAATATTTTTTTTTTAATCAGATAATTTATTAACTGTCTTGATGAAATTACCATGGATTTTTCAAATGAAAGGCCTGACATTGAAAACAACGAATTGTTCGTCGACGAATCCCCAAATAACGCATTCTCTAATTAAATTAAGAGAAAGAACATAAAATTAATTATCTAATTGTTAGAGTTGCAGAAATTATGGTAAGGATCCCAATTAAAATGACTGTAATTTTTTTTAAATCGTGTTTTTCCAGCGAAAAATGCCCGAATAATTAATTTATTTTAAAAAGCATTATTCTTATTAAATAATTATGAATATTGCTAAAATTATCATAAAGTTTTTAATTAAAAGGTCAGACATACAAAAATGAATCTGATTTGTCGATAGATATGGCCGAATATTACACATGTTTCTTTAATTTGTTTCAAAATGCATTAACTTCTCAAAATAATTATGAATGTTACTTGTATTATCATGAAGTTCCCCATTAAAAGAACTAGTACAAAAATTTTTTTTTATGAACAAATGCATGAACAATGCATTTGTATATTAAATTTGTTTATAGTATTATTAGGAATAATATTAAGAGACATTTTCTCCATTATAGTATCGTGTTCATCCAAAATTCTTGAACTATAATTTTAAAAACGTAGAATTATGGAAAATGATAGAAAACACATTTTCAAAAAATAATTTGTTTATTAAATTTTGTGGCTAATTATATCACAATGAAACATCTTTAACTAATGTTATTATATAAAACTTAGGTAATTGCAACAAGTTTTCTTTCAAAACCTCTCTGGAGAATTTTATCATCTTTTTTAAAAAAAATGTTACATTCAAATCAATTAATGCGTGTATACTGTACGTTATTTTGAACCAAAAAATAATTTTTTTCCATTTTTGCGTCATAAGGAATGGAAAGCCCCAGATGTCAGGCTAGAGATTGAGGAACTTTTAGTGGAACAGTTTATTTTATAGTCAGACAATGGGACAAAGGGGTACTTTAAGAAGCAGTAGTGCAGGTCAACGTATAATTTGCCTTTGATGGATCGCTAGTACAGGATAGCGTGTAATCAGCCACAAATTATGGCACAGTCAGCTGTTTAGACTTTTAGAGGAAGGGGGCAGTAGGGAAGGTAAATTTTTAATCCTAACTCTGCCGTGATTTGGAAAAACACTGTTAACTGCAAAAAATCGAAAAATGAGATTTGTGTATCATTGGAATCGTAAAAAAGGTACCCCTGATTACTCGAATAAGTTTTTATATTTTTTAATAACTTTAAAAATAATTCTTGCATAATTTTTGGAAAACACCATTAACTGCAAAGATTGGCAATTAGTGATTTGTGCACCTTTGAATAGGTACCTTACACCGAAAACTAATCCGATGTAAATAGTTTCGAAATTATTTGAAGTAAAAAGTAAAAGGTATAATTTGGATAAAATGAATTTATTCAACAAAAATTGAACATAGTGACGTGTTCTAGTCAGAGGTTTGATCAAGA
>JAAAKG020135778.1:0-13414 GCA_010014905.2 Druon quercuslanigerum | reverse complement strand
TGAACTGACCAGCCCCCGACTAATTCACCGTGACCGAACTAGTCGGGCACATACTCAGTTGTCCCGACTAGCCCCCGTCTTAAAGTGGGGTCAACTGGTCGGATACCCGACTAGCCCCCCCCCCCCCATTTGCATTTCTACAAGAGTACTTTAAGGTTTATATATTTGTTCTGGCTTTAAATCATGCACAACTTTTCATTAAACCCTTTTGTACCCAGGCTGATTACAGCAATTCCTATAACAAGCACTTTTTACAAAAGTTTATGATAACTTGAAAATTAAGTTGCACATTTTTTGTGTAATATACTATTATTAACCCTTCGTGTGCAATCTGGGTCTTTAAAGGTACAGTCGAAATTTTAAATTGAAATTTCCCTCCCGGATTTTTTACTATAATTTAATTTTTCTTAGCGGTTTAAAACGTTCGAATTTAGAAACTACTTATACATGAAGCACAAACTTCGAAAAAAATCGCTGAATTTTTTCAGATTTTTTCAAAGTCTTAAAAACCTTGAAAATCCGTCTGTTCCCTGAAAGACCCAGTGTACAGAGTGTCTTAAAACATATAGTGTACACATGCAAGGTTTATTTAATTTGCCTAATTATCTTTTTCAAGGTTGTCGAGAGCTAACTCAATTCGCAAATAAACAAAAAAACGCTGGTGTTAAATTTGTTTCAGCTCAAATTTCATTGATCTCACAATGAGCATTTCACAAAATATTCAGTCTCATAAGTATTCCTATGAACGTAGTTGCATATCTGGGCATCTGGGGAAATATATCATTTTTACACTGAATTTTGGCTCATGCTGAGTTGTACAGTGCTAAATCGCGCTGCCAGCCACCTGGACACCTATCAAAGCAATGTTTTGCTTTTCGATATTAGACTAAATAATTGTTAATAAGCTAACTAATTGGAATAATATTTACCTAATTTGTAACTGTCTTTTAGTTAGCAGTGCGTACTAGTCATTTACATTGAAATTATAACTTTCTAATGCGACTTCCAAATGTTAGGTTAGTCATCACCGTCGACATTTTAGCTAAAGCCGAGATGTATAGAAATATATTAGGCATTTTCACTTCAACAACCAGCTAACTTCACTTCGCTAAAAGCTAAGGGGGAAACAATGGACCAAATGCAAGAAACAACGCTTTATAGATGTAATATCTTTGTAATTATTAATAATTATGATCATTTTATTATTTCATGAAATAGTAATTAAAAAATAAAAACTATTTTACAAAAACACTTATACAAATAAAATTAACTTTTATGAAGATATTAGCAAAATAGGGCAAAAATGAGCTGAATCCCATGTATTTGGGCCCTTGTTTTCCCCTCAGCAATCTACGAAGTGAAGTTAGCTGGTGATTGAAGTGGAAATATCTAATATAGAGGCCAAACTGTGGGAAAGTGTTACGACCTACGCTTTTTCCAACGTTTGGCACCGGATTCTCAATTTAGGGATGTAAGCCATTAAACGTTCAGATTCTCATAATGAATCTGTGTAGCTCAAATTTGTTGCAACTCAATTGAAAATCGATTTGGTTCTACACTGGAGGATCGGCCATTTTCTGTGTATGACAGCAAATCCTCCTACAGAGTCTGAGATTTTATTCGCTTGAATAATGATACATAAATCTAAGGAGGAAAACATATAGTCCCTTATAACCTTTATACTAGGCTAGTCATCTGTGCACCCGGCTTAGTCACCCGTGATGGGTTACATGAATAATGTTATTTGTTCCACTACTTTGATGATATTCCGATAAAAAGCGATATCTTCATTTACCTTAGGTCGAGGGGACAGAAATTACCCTATTTTATACTATTTATACACTTTTAGATTATGAATCGTTACAGAAGCTGCCAGTTATATTTATACTACAATTACATTTCTAGTACAATTATATTTCTCTCTAAATTAACTACCCCTCCCCAACTTTTCTCTCACTCTCTCTCAATCATCCCTCTAGTAGCCTTCATTTGTACCATTTTCAATTTTGTGTTGGGATGCAAATGTTTCCCAGAGGTCTCGTTACTATTTTGCGAATGGTAATAATAAAATATTGCTCCATGCAAATTCTTTTGATTCGTAGCTTTCATATTTTTTATAGACAAACTGAAAGATGGATGGACACCAGAACCACAATAAAAGGTTTTTGCCTACGAAACCCAAAAGAGGGATCTTAAAAGATTTTCAATTTGAAGATATAATAAATTACGACTTTTTATACTTCTCTTTTAAAATTAATTACTCATTAAACAAAATTGAATTCCAGTGAAGGAGAGCAGACGCTGGACAACTACTGTCAGCTGACCGTGTTGTATTGGCACACCATTGTTTATATCTACTTAGTGATTGATGGATACTAGGTGGTTCTGATTTAACACACCATAGACTCTTCGTCTTTTTGGGTACTCATCATGTCCTTTTAATATTCTTATTAAACTATAATAATCAAAACGACATTTAATTTTTAACAGGTATGAATAAAAGTTACAAGCTTCGTTGCATTCTGCACACCAATATTAAAATTATTCAAAGTCGATTTTCTTATCATTTCTATTTAAATATCAAAAATATTCTTGAAAGTCTAATTAAGACTTTATCGTTTATAATCTTTATTATCTTTCTTGCAGTTTTATGTAGGCTTTTGGAAGGATAATCTATTATCTGAAGTTTTGCCTGTTATCCAAACATTTATCTAACCATTTATACATAATCTGAACGTTCATATGTAACTTCATCTGTCATAAGAAATCTCATTTGTCATCGGAGTCTTTATCGAAATATTACGATGGACTAACTCTGGGCGGATGGAATCTCGGCTGAAAGTATAAGGGTTCCTACAATAAAGCCGTAAAAGTAAAGTACTCGATTGAAAAAATTGTATAGAAATATTGTGACCGATCTATTTACGGAAATTCGTAATTATTTCAACCGAATTGTTTAATTGAAGGAAAGTGAAGCAAGATTCAATTTTTTTAAATTGTAAGTTATTTATCTGAATTCATGTTTTTGTCATTGACTATACACTGATTTTGTACGTGAGTTTAATCGTTCTATTTGTTGGATAGAATGTAATCATTATCAAATATTCAACGAGTATGCTTAGAATTAATTATCTACTGTAATCAGTCATCGCGTATTACAAGAGGAGTGCAGCAAACACGAGGTCGACGTGTCTAGGGATTCGCTGGTACGTGTTGAGAATCCTACGCTAGTCAACCGAATAAGATAGTTTCAAGATGATATTCTGTGAGGCCACAGACTCTTACAAAACAGTGTGATTTATTTGATAAAACGGAAGGATTTTCCACGCGGATGAAAATGCTGTACAAAAAATATATAGAATTTGATAGAAATTTGATAAATTAGAAGTGTACGAAAAGAGACAGCACATTTGCTTTTTATTCAGAAGAGAATAAAATATCACAAATGTAAATGGAATACCTTTGAAACAAATAAAATAGAGATACAGATTTGAACAGTTAAAGAATGAACTACCTTCATTCATTTTCAACAGAGAATTGAATTCCTGACCTTTATAAGTTGAAACAGAACACTTTTAGAAAAAGCTGATGCAAATTTAACATAAATGTGAGTAAGCCATGTAGAAATACCGATCAAGCCTTAGTAAGGCCCTGGATAGATTTCCATATTTCTAATCGGGCGCTCGTCGGGGAAAATGGGGAGGCCCTGACTAGTTCTGTAACGCTGTTTTAGCCAGGTACTAGCTAGAACTTCTAAACAGGCCCTAACGAGATTGCTCTGTTATCGCCCAACGATTAGTAGGGCTCCGCCTAGACCCTTTTGATTACATGATGAATATTTAATTTAGTTGAATATTGAATTGAAATGTTAAAGAAGTATTAAAAAAATAAATAATAATTGATTGCGATTATTTTCACTTTGTATATTAATGGTCCTATTTAGAGTGAATACATATATTACACTTTTAAACATTATATTAAAAATAAAATTTCTAACGCTACAGAGTATCGAACACCTACATCTATAGCTACATCTATCGCCTAGCAGTCGGGAGTCTTAACCATTACGCTAAACCTTCGAGTTGATAGTCGGTCAAAAAGACATACTCATAACCTACAGCTCAACAAATTTTAAACTCTCTTTTTCTAAATAAATATTTATTGTTTGACGACGTTATGTAAACGTAAAATATACGAACTGTTAACAGTAATACAGTAAAATAATGTTTAAATAAATAATTTTTTCGATTGAAATTTTTCTTCCTGTAATATTTCGTTTTTTCCCATCGTAGACTACTTTACAACTTTTACAATGACAGGAAATATAATTTTTTTTAAACTTTTATAGTTTTTCATGAGGATGGAATTAAAAAAAAAACAGGATACAGATACGAGGCACGAAATTCTTTACTAGAACTTGACAGGTCACCTATCAATTTTTTCTAGAAGAGATATTCTGATAGGGGCTCCAACCAGTTTTTTTCTAAACTAGATATTCAGATAGGGGCCCTAACCAGTTTCTTCTGGACTAGATATTTTCATAGAGGTCCCAACTTCAAATATGGAAAGATGAGGAAATTTATGCTTGGGAAAATCACGTGCATATAACTTACATTAATTTTAATATACAATCAAGTTGTAAAGCTAATTGTTAAATTAAATTGTTAATTGTTAAAGTTAACATGCATATTAAAGTCGTTAAAACAGAGAGCGTGGAAACACAAAGTTCTTTGATGCCTTAAAACCTTATCCACTTAAATTATACACTTAAATTCTTCGACTGCCCCAGTCGGACTTTAACAACGGGCGCAGTACTGCGTCCGTACCGCCGGAGACAGGCGCCGTACTGGCAATCAGTACGGGCGCCTGTACTGGGGCCCGTACTGGATGATAACGCTTTACCAGTATAGGCTTTCCACCACTGGATAAGCACTGCCTGGCAGTAGTGGGATCATATGGACATGCCATTACTGGCTAACCAGTGTTTAAACCGTACTGGCAATCATTACTGCTCCTATACTGACGGAACACGGACACGGTATTAGCAATTAGAACTGCGCCGGTACTGGTTATTAATAAATTTTAATTTTGATTTTAAATGAATAAATATTTAATATTATTATTATATAAATTGACAAAAATTTAACATTTATAATGTTTTCCAGTACTGGCGCAGTAACACATATTTATGATAGCCATTACTGCACAAGTAATGGCAAGTCAGTAGCGGCTAAGCCATATTGGCGCAGTACTGAATTTTTTGTGAACGTCGCCACAATACGGATTAGTCTGACTCGGTGAATACTTACTTTTAATTAAAGTGCAATGTACGGGTGGAATTTTTTCTAAAGTTCGCTGTGAATGTTAGAATTTTAACGTGAGTACAGGTTCTTGGTAAGGTGTCTTAATCTTTTTCTTACTTGAACTTTTCCACTTAAAAACCAGAGTCATTTATTTTTATTTAAGCAAAAATATTAACTTTAATTACTTATAATTGCAAATTACTGCCAAATTTGTATTTAATTTGTGTAATATATACATAGTATCTTAATAGTGACTTTGTATACGGAGGTATTATATTTAATATACAAATGTATATTAAATATATATTAAAAATGCAAATATTTTTAACAGTTAACTCACCTTCCAAGTTAGTTGCGTCTCCCGAAAAAAAACTAATCTCTAATAGCATTTTAAAAATCTAATGTAAAATAAAATTTTTTGAGTATTGTGGCCCTGCGACTAGAAGCAAATTTAGCTCTGTTTTATTTCAAATTCGAGACTAAATATGAGAAATATTTCATTACATCTCGTTACACTACTCGCATAAAGGGCTAAGCCTAAAAAAGAACTGAAACTCATTAAATATAACCAGGATGAAATCGCTTTAATGATTCAACCAAAACATATAACTAACTAGGTATTTCTCTGCAATTTTCCTACCAACGTCTAAATGAATCATGAATAATCAAGATGAAATATATATGTTAATAAGTATCTAGCTTTCTATGTGAAACTATGTCGTAACATAAATGTAATATACAAATAATTCGATAGAAACTATTATGTTATGAGTCATGATTCAAGGAAATATGCGAGTTAAAGAAAATAATGTTTATAAAGAACTTATATTATAGGAAATATTTTTACTTCGGTCAAAGCTTTCTGAAATACTAAAATTGAGTAGTCATGTGCAATAGTGGTGTCCTTGAACTTTTTAAAGTCACTTGTTTTTAAATTATTTTGTACATAGATTCATGCAGAAATAAATAGAAAACAAGAGGCTTCAGAAAATGCAAGAATACCATTATTGCACCGAACCGTCCACTTGTAGATTTTTCCTGGTACTATCTCCTCGACTTATAGTCCGTGAACAGAGTCATGCAGAGGATTTAAACTTAAAATAAGGATAAAGACAATTCTTGCAGCCATTCATTAATTTTCACGTGAAACTATTTCTAGTGTAGCAGATTAGGGAACGTGCACATTCTACGATAAAACGATATAAACATATGAAAAACGCGCCACGTAGTACGCGGATGTTCCCTTAAAATACATAATAAATACAAATACTAATATTATCCTTTTCCAAATCCAGTTTAAAACAATAAATTTACATAAATGCAAATGATGCTCGCAACTACTGAAAAATACAAATTATGCAAAATGTCGATGCAAGTACTAAATTGCGCTTTTGTGTAATGGACTTTCCTCTTAATTTGTGGAAAAATGAAATTGCAGTTAAGATTATACCTATTACGCCCACTGAAATTGAGCAGTAGATAGCCTTTCACCATGCCGCCCAGGTAGCGGCAGTTAATTAGTTCCAAACGCCACAGCACAAACAGATAATTAGCTCCACAAATCTCCACTGAATAACGCACAATGTATCTAATTAACGTACTGTTTGCTAACCATCTCACGGTTGTGAGACGTGGCAATGGAAGTGTTTTACAGCGGTTCTCCTGGTAGAGGGCGTCATTTTTTAGATCACGTTTGTTCTCAGTGAAATCCTGCTGGGGCTGTTTAACCCTTTTTAGATACCTCGAAATGAACTACTTTCAAATATCGCGCCGTAAAAAATTGCCAATCGCAGCTCAAGCAGATGGCTCCCACATGAATCGCATATTTTCATCTGCAAAAGTAAAATCTGTAAAACCTTCAATTATTAGCGCTTATGACGCTTAGTGTTATAAATATAAATCTTCTGACATTCAAAATCATGGAAAAACAATGAGAATGCCATCCGTCAACATAAATAAACAATTGAAAGAAGAAAAGAAAGATTTAGTACTCCAAAAATCAAAGAATAAATATGAGCTGACTGCCAAGAACTTATGTATACAGGTGGAGAAAATAAAACAGAATAATATTCGGTCAGTGATCATCATCATTATAAGAAAACTTTATCTTCATAGGACTCTCTCGAACCATTTCGGTAAAGGACTATCTAACGCTCATTTTCTGGGGGCTCTACAGCCTCATAATACGGTAGTTTCGAATAAAAATATCTTACATTAGGCGTAGGACTACTCACGTCTTCACGCGGAACTCAAAGTTCACAATAGCGAAATCCTGATTTGACAACTCATCCTGCGACCATTAACCTGCCAGTGTAAACACGTACCTAACCCTACTTGCGATGTAATATACACAAAAACGCCTATATAAGAACAGCTTCTGGGGTTGTCTCGCAATGGCATTGTAATGAAATCAGTCATGGGAAACGTAAACAGTCTATTGTAAACTGGTGGCGACCTACTGTTGATACTGTCACACACTGACACACGGCTGTGTAATTGCGTCGTCCAGCAGTTCTTGGAATAATTAAATCAATCGCTCGTATACAGGCGTTCTTGTGTACTATAAAATTGCATTTAACAATTAATAAATGTTAACCGAGAAAGTGGTTTAACTCTAAAAATATAAAGTAATGACTGGAAAGGTGAAGCGAATGGAAACGTGAAATAATGTATGATTCGTACATTATAATATTTTTTTCACGCATTTCGAAAATCCGAGATTTTTCGATTCGCTCGGACAAATATTTTTTTGTAGAACATGAATAAATCTGCTTCAGCCTGGATTTGTAGGTGCAACGTCACTTTATATGAGTAGAGCATTAACTGCCATTATTAACGGAAAGTTAGTAAATGCGGAGCAGTCACTGTTAAAAAAATCTGCATTTTATTAATGGGTGTGGTTACGTTCATAGTATACATTTATTAATGCAATACCAATTAGTGGAAATAGGATCATCAAGATAATTAATTTATTTTTTAAGTGGAAAGTTTTTTTTTGTATATGCTTCTCATCAAGTATATCAGTTTAAAGAAACCATTGAAGCTTGTAGTATTTTGCTTCAATGTATTAGGACTCTGTTAATATGTATCATCGGTTGATAGGCAGGTCCGCTTCTGAATCAAATAGTATGTGAAGGTTATCTTTTGCGAAAAACAAGTTTCAAGGTTATTAACTTGCATGTTTTAATGTTAAATGAGAAATACAAGGACGATTTATTTGTTCCTTCCAGATAAATTCAACTAAAAATTCTTGCCTGTGAAAAACAATCTTCTAAAGTCTAGAATCTTCCTGAAAATTATAAGTAAAAAATATTCAAAGTTTATCGAAGGGAAGAATGGTATCTAAAATCATAACGAAGTCGTTCATTATGATAGGTCATATACTCAGGGATTTTTATCGCTTTCTTCTGGTATGAAGTAGCGAGCAAGCGAGAACTAGACATAACAGCCACACGCGTTTAACCGTTTTTGAAGCATTCACGCATCAACAGGCTAAGGCTGCACATATTTAATTATCTTACGATTTCGTTCTGTATAGAGATCACTTCTTTTTACAGCTCGCTTTCATAGTCAAACGACAAAGTTTGATATTTATTCGATTTTCCATATGCTATAGGTCGGTCAAACTCTCGATCGGATAGATGTAACAAAATACTGTCAACAATTTTGAGACTCGAGAGAGATTATAGACAACATGAATTTAATTTAATTTCAGTAACGACATTCGTCCTGAGATCGCATACCTTTTTATCCGCAGATATATGTTCGCTTTTCAGCTCTCATTTGGAAAGGTCAGTTTTTTCCTATTCCACCTTAGAGATTAAAAATAAAATTCAAAAATGCAACAAATTATTATAAAATATTTAAAAGATGTTTCCAATTATCTACTAAGACTACTTTATAATCTAGGTTATTGAAAATTGATGATGATTTAATTCAGCGTTAAAATTTTGTTCTATAAGGCTAAATGTTCCATAAATATTACGTCATAATCAAGTTTAACTACGCAATTTTTTTCGTAAACAACTTTAAGGTTATTTTCAATTATGCATTTGGCGTTGTTAAAAGAATATAATGTAGAAGTTTCTAGAACAATTAGACAAAGAGGGATGTTTGTTGCTAGACAAGAATAGTAAATGATATGCAGCATTTATGGTTTAGAGGGAAAGAGAGATGGAGAGAGAGTGAGAAATGTAGAGAGCAAGAGAGAGAGAGAGAGAGTGAGCTATGCATTAAAAAATGTTTTAGTTCAAAAATAGTTTTGTAAAATTTGTAAGATTGCAGAAGGCTTTGCGATTGAGCTACTTGAAAAATAGCTTTTACATGCAGCGGATCACTGTAACAGATTTAGAATTTTATATTAGCGATTAAGATCTGGTAGGTTTCCGTAATAATATTGAATCAACTATTTGAGATGAAGAATATATAATTTGAAAGCTATTGCTAGAACGTATAAAATAAAGCAATTAGATGAATAATAAAGTTGCCAGAACGAAACGTTGATACCTTAAAAACGTTGAAACGCCTTAAAGATTCAATTTACTTACTTGAAAAATGAAAATAAAGCATCATTCATGAATGATCAAATAAATTTGGCAGTATTAAAATCTAATACGAAAAAATTTATACTGTGAATTTTGTAGATATATTACAGATATTCTACAGCTGTAGAGGTTAGTGCTATGCTTCCAGAATATTCTGAATGACGTCATCAAATTTGTACTGAATTTTTAAGAAATTCTTTTATAAACAGTGGGTTACTCTGAAAGATTCAGAATTAATACCAGGCAGCTTCGTCATATTGAATCAATTATTTGAAGATAAAGAACTTATAATTTGACAGCTCTGGTTTGAATGTACTTATTTAGAATATAAGGGTAGTATTACACTTTATTGCCAGGAAACTGTAAATAAAACATTGGAAAAATGAGACAGTGATTACATGAACATCTACTCTCTGGAACTTTTAAATAAAATAATTCAGTGATATACAAAATATTAAAAATAAATATAATTTAGAGAAATCGAAGATGATATATTGATTTTCAGCTAACTAACTTAAATCAGAGGTCATAAAACCCAGACTGTAGAAACCTACCTTACAGATATTCTACAGCTGTAGTGGTTCCTGCTATGTTTCTAGAATATTCTCAATTACGTCATCAAATTTCAACAGCGCAATTTCTAAAAAGTATCTTTTTTCGTAAACAATTTCAAGGTTATTTTCAATGTCGCATTGCATTTTGCGTTGCAATATTATATAATAAACGCGTCGATTAGAACTTAGAAATAAATCAATTCACCTTAAGTGGTCCTTTAACATACAGTGAGTCACTGTAACAGATTTAGAATTTTTTATTGATATAGCTAGGATGTCAAATAAACTATGAGCAGTTAAGACCTGGTAGGTTTCCATTAAAATATTGAATCAGCGATTTGAGATAAGGAACTTATAAATTAAAAGATCTTGGTAGCATTTATAAAATAAATCAGCTACATATTTATTAGATTTGACTGTAAGAAACATTGAAATCATCTTTCGTATAATAGAGTGATCTGCTGAAAAGATTTACTTTACTTGAAACATTAAAATCTAATGC
Organism: Druon quercuslanigerum; assembly: GCA_010014905.2. Classification (NCBI taxonomy): domain Eukaryota; kingdom Metazoa; phylum Arthropoda; class Insecta; order Hymenoptera; family Cynipidae; genus Druon; species Druon quercuslanigerum. The sequence continues at coordinate 2,511 of JAAAKG020135778.1, read as the reverse complement.
AAGGACACTGTTAATCAAAAATTGAAATCGACAGAGTGAAGTATTGACTACGTATATTAAAACCTTGTTTTTTTCTTAGAACCAAAATTTTTTTAAATTGTAATTAAATCGACCCATTTAAAGAGGTCAGGATTTCGAGTTAACAGAACAATGGATATTTAGTTGATTCAACTATTCCATCTTAATAAAAAACGTAACTTTCTTTCACTAAAAACGGGAACCTGGGTTAACAAAGATTATCATAGAGTGCACCACCAGCAGATAAGCTGAATTTGCTTCTAGTTGTAAATAGAAGATGCTGAGGAGAAGGAAGTTGACGAAGAAGAGGAGGAGAATGGAGAAAGGAGGAGGATACGATAATATTACAGTTCAGTACTTACAGACAATATTTTACTTAGATGTGTAAATAAAGGAGCACATTGGCTTCCAAACAACACCAAAAACTAAAGAAAGTATACAGCTAATTCCTTGTTCCTGCCTACTGGGTGTATATCTACACTCTAGTGAAGTATCAATGAAATGAAAGTCTGCTGCCCTCTAACAGTTGCAAATAACTTTTTTTTCTCAGAACCAACATTTTATTTGGGTTAAAGGAATGTAATTAAATAGATAAGGATTTCTGATTAACAGAATCGTGAACATACTTTTGACTCAAGTATGTCAACTTAGTAAACGTAAACTTAATTTCATTAACAAGAAGTCTTTAGTTAACAGATATTATCATATAGTGCGCCACCATCAGATATGCTGCTTTTCTTATAGTTGTAACCACGTTTTTTGCTGGAATTATCCTAAATCAAGGTAAATCAGCTCTGAAAATATGTGTAGAAGAATGGGAAAAGAATAGATGTGGAGGATATGCTAATGATTTAGTTAAGGTACGTAGGTACTGAAAATATTAGATAGAATAATAACATACACTAAATCTTCTGCTTTTAAGATGGTTTCCTAAATTAAAATGAATTCAGGTTAGTGGAATCAATAAATACACATAAATTTTGAAAATTAAACTTATTTAACTTATTTCATTACAATAAACGTACAAATTATATATTGAATATTAAAATTTATTGCTTACGTTATACAGTGTTGGTTCCATTTGATCAATGTTATAAAAAAATATTAATGACCGCGAGTCTAGAATATATAATTTCAAAAATGTTAATATAATTACATTTAACTAGTTGCTATACAAAAAAAAATATTTAATAATACCAATCTCTCGCATTTCATTAACAATTGAAATAATATTATGTACATTATTTACGTTTCCAGCTAGTTGATCTTGTAAAAGAAAGCGCAATCAGTCTACAAACTTATTGGGATCTTTCCTGTAATCTAACGGTTTAGCTTCTGTGTTTACTTTTATTTTATATTCCGAGGAAAGGTCACTTTTAGCAACATATTCCTACTCATCAGCATCATCGTCCTCCTCATCATCATTATTATCATCCAAGTACCACTGCAGTTGTCTGTAGTGGAGGGGAGGTGATACCCCTACTTGGCGCGTCCCCATGTGGCGGATAGGGGAATGCTCGCTAGAAACAGAGGGTAAGGCGGAAATAAAATACGCCTCGCGGACCAAACACACTTAGAACCCCAAGTCAAGGCGTTAACAACCGTGCCGAGGACTGAGTGGCACCAGGGAGTGGTGTCTCGAACGGTGTCTCTAGGATACCAGGTCGCCTCCTAGAGTATATAGACCTTACCCCTGCATGCGGGGCTCTGCGGGGGTGGACCTTTACTTCTCTAGCTACTCGTGGGAACATTATGGAGACTAGAAATAAAAATCAAAACAGGAGCGTGTGGGAGGAGTTGGGAGGTCCTTTGGACGTTACGGAGGAGATGGATAGGCTAGAACTGTCCACTAACAAGGTGGAAATTTCTGAGATGGTTGTCCAACTTTGACAGACATACTATCTCCTAGATGAATTGGGAGACACCATACGAGCAATGGTGGACTTCAGCATGGAGAAGAAAAACATGTGGCTACCAATAAGGGATGGACTGAAGAAGGCAAAGCGTCTCTTACACCAAATTCGAAACACCTCTGTGACAACCGAAGGGATCCATAGAGTTCTTGTCGAGAACATTGGGAGAACGGCAAGAAGGAGGGCAATGGCCCAAAAAGAGAGGGCCAAGAGCAACACAAGCCAAAGCGGGACAGAGACGGAAGAGACCGTGGAAACTCACACTCCCCATCCTGGGAAGCGAGAAAGGGAGCCCACTCTGAGTCCCGTTGAGGCAAGCTGCTCAAGGCCAAGCAAGAATAAGCCGAGGACGAGGAAAGCGCCGGTGGTCAAGACTTCGACCACAAGCAAGACGAAGCGAGAGCTGGAGCCTGCTATCAAGGTTCCTGGAAAGCAGAAGAAGGTGCAGAGACGAGGTCGACTCGAAGCAGTTGTTGTAAAACCGTCCGAAGGGTTGACCTACACTCAAATCTTAAAAGATTTGAAGAAAAAAGTCAACCCTGACACCCTTGGTGTCCAAATCAGGGGAGTCAGGGAGACG
>JAAAKG020135777.1:0-13415 GCA_010014905.2 Druon quercuslanigerum | reverse complement strand
TACATAATTTATATAATTTATTAATATTTGAAAAAATTCGCATGCAAGCGAGGATGTTGCAAAATGGGGGCCATTTTAGATTTCGTTACGAAAAAGTATTTCAAGTTAATGGAAAAAATGGCAAGCATGTAGCTTCGCCAAGAAATAACAAAAAAATGAAAAACATAAACAAAACAAAAATTGTGTAAATGAAAAAAATGAGATTATCCATGACTTTTTTCTTGCATGCCATTTTGAATTTTTAAGAATTTTTTTTTAAGAAGTAAAGTAAAAAATGCCAAAAGTTTCAGTATTTCTAAAATTTTCCAATGTTTAGCCCTCAATTAGAGCATTAATTAATCTTTCAAAGTGAACCTTTCAAAATTACATACGTTTTTTTCTGAGCAATAAAATATAACAAAAAATTTTCTTGTTTTCATAATATAAAAAAAACGGTATTAGAAACAGACCTTGCCTTCGACTTGAAAACCGCGTTTGTTTTTTTAAATCCATAAATTATTGACAATACATAAAACTTTAAATTTACACTGAACACAAAATTTAATGATATAAATATTATTTAAGCTTGAAAATAACACATTAAGAAAAACACTTTGTTTTCCTTAAAAGAAAAGATAATAATTTTCTTCATTGAACAAAAATAACAAAAGAAAACATTTTCCTCCTATTTTTTCTTTCCTCTTTTTTATTTTTGTTGAAGGAGGAATATTATATTTTGTTTTTGTTAGGATAAAATAGTGTTTCTCCTTATTCATTATTTTAAAGTTTCAATGGGAACATTTTAGGGTGCTTGTACAATTTTGATCGACAAAATCTTGGTTTTGTTTTCAGGAATTCTGAACATTATTTCTTGAAATATATTCTGACTTTTATGCTAATTTCTGACATGAGTTTGGCATTTCTGACATTCTGTTTAATCTTTGAATTTAAATATTTGAAGTATTTTTTGTTTGACGAGTGGGTTTGTAAAAAATTAAAAACTGGTAAATTTAACAAAATAAACGCTGATGTAATCTAGTTGTAAAATAAATTTAGATACTTCTCTCCATAAAAAAGAAAAATATTTTCAATGAGACGATTGAAATCCTTTATTTTTCTTATTGCAGAGTTGAGTTTACAGTTTGACTGCTTACCTAATGGTGAACCTATTTCTGGTGTTCCTAGCTCCGAAAATTCTTCTCCATCCTCCACATCTCATTCTGCAGTCCAGTCTTTTCCCCCTGTCGCGCCACCACTCCGTGTCAGGTCCAGTTCTTCTTCTACCAGAAATACCTTTCTGCGCATATTCAGATTAACTCTTGAAGAACTCAGATTTTTTCGGCTTATTCCCAACACAAATCCGAACCGACAATTCGAAATCCGAAGATATACTATTCCTCAGGATTTACCAATTTATTTGAAACGAAGAAATAATGTTTTTCAAAACATACCAGCTAAAGAACAGACTGTACTATCAACGAGTAATGGTGATGTCTTTGGAATATTCACGCCAGACAATAGACGTCTTCGTGCAATATATACAAGAGTACATGAAGACAATCAGTATGGGCCCGACAAACGGGTGAAAATAAACATGAACAGTGGCACTGTTCTAGATATGACGCGCCAAGAAATCGACGAATCACCAGCAGGCGGCGATCATCTAATTGCAAAGGATTTCAAAAGAAAATTTCTACCTTCCAATTCTTTTAATGGAACGTAATAAAATTTAAAGAATAAAAAAAGCTCCGTAAAATATATTCAAGGTTTTTTAATCCAACTCACCAGTGATAGTTTTGCACCTTCGAGAGCACTGATCACAAGAGCCGTTACTTTAACCAAATTATTAGGATACTTTCGCTGTAGCTACATTTTTGTTTATTGATACTTCTCCTTCCTTTCCTTTTTCTTGGCAGTTCTGTTGTAGTCAGCCGGAGCCGAGAATTCGATCGCAAATATAGCTTATTTCTCCAAGTCTTGTAGAACTATGATAACAGTAGCGTAACTGAGATAATGAAGGCCGCAGATATTTTTTTTCAGCGGGGGCCCTTTATCTGAATAATATGACATTATCGGCTAAGAAACCATAGTTTTGGGTGCCCCTGGTATTACGGGGACCCAGACAACCTACCTGGCCTGCCTTTTGGTTTTTTGCTAGAAAAATTATAAAATGAGTTAAATTGTGCTAGATACCTATTCAATTGCCGCAATTGTGATGGGTAGTGCTAAGGGAGCACAGCATCTATTCTTGAATTAACTTTTGACTCTACTGTATATATTTCTTTTGAAATATTCTTTATCAAATCAGATAATTTTGTTTCCAACCAAATTTTCAAAAATGGGAATTTTTTAGCATCTGAAAGTTGTGCTGGTTGGTGCCAGCCAAGCGCAACATCCATTCTATCCAAATTTGGAAGAACATCGTTATCTTCAAATCGAATAAGCAACCTAAACACAGTAAAACAAGTAAATCAAAATGTTGTCCTGGGTTATGCTGTTCAAAATTAGGTACTACATTTATCTTGTCGATAATGTTTGTCATTGCTGTATTCACAACCACTTACATTTTATTTTTTATTAGAGAAGCATCACGAGTTACAAAACCATTGTGACTTTACACCAATGTAACACATTATCAAAAATTACGTATAATTTGGAGATAATATTTTTCTAACTTAGAGGGACCGATGACGTAACTTTGCCACTTTTCATTTTTCATAATACGTTTTTTTTAATTTGCAGTGTCTGGCATGACTGAATTTTAAAATAAAGGACATTTAATTAAAAAGGAAAATCTTTGATAATCATAATGAGAAATTGCGAGATCCAACATTAAGAGGTAAATCGTATGGATTTCTAAAAGCATTCTATTATATCTATTTCTGAAAGCATTTGTAGAAAAATCAAAGAAAAAACATATCATATTCCTTTCGAGGTTTCTAAGGTTCGCCTGGTGGAAAAATCTTCTAGAAATTTTTTTTCTTATTTTCTTGGCATTCAATTTAAGGTTAACAACTTTATTATGTTAATTTTAGTTTAAACCTTGTGTCCTTTTTCGAAAAATTATTTTTTTAATTAAAAAAAATTTTTTTATCTCATTTAAAAGGTTTTTTTTTTTAAATTTTTTATACAAAATTTATAGATCTTTCTAGGATGGACAAATTTAGATTGTTATTTTATTTCGTACCTTGGGTCATATTTAGAAAAATTTAATTCTTTAATTTTGAATGTTACCGCTTATGATTAGAACAAAAACTGCGTGCCCTATTAAAAATTATTCATGACAAATTTGAATGAATTTTCGCTGTTTTTTGCAAGAGCAACTTTTGTCTATTTATTTTCATTATAGCTTGTGTCATTATTCCAGAAATTCAATTTTTTATTCCCAATGTCGTTTTTTACGACTAAAAACAAAAACTATGCATCCTATCGGAAATTTATAACGACCAACTTGTAGATCTTTTCAGGGCGCATAATCGCATTTTCATCATGATCAAAATTTGAATTTTCAACTTTTCAACAAAATTCTATAATTTTAACAATTTTCATTTTATTGAAAAAAGTCATAAGGATAAATTCTTTAAACTGGATCGATTTTCAACCACAAATGTTAATTTTCTAAAAATAGCCAACAACAAATCTTCAATATAATAGTTTAAGTTTCTTACAATAAAAGTGATTTTCTATAAGGTTAATTTTTAGCAAATAGCATTACATTAAAAAAAAAATTATCTTAACTTAGGCGTGAAAAACAGCATAATTTCTGATATAGATTTTATCGAATTTAGCAGGTAGATTTCTTTCTTCGAAACTGGCTACTTAATCTAGACATCTGTGAAGGACAATCTTGACACATATTTTATCAGCGATAAGGACTATATGATGAACTATAAAATCTGATAATGATCCAGAATATTTGTAAGTTAAGTTCTTAGTAATATTCGTTATTCATATATTACTTAGTTTTTTTCTTGAATTGGAAAGTATGATGATTGTTTCAAGTCTTGTCTTAACCGTGGTGGTTATTTACAATTCTATAGGTAAATATAAACATAATATATCTATAATTTAAGTGGATCAAAAAAAAATTCTAGTTTAATATTTATATGCGTGTAGTTTGATCTCCATCTTGTGCTAATTGCTTTTTTAAAAACTTTATATATTCGAAATGAGTGCGAATTTAATAAGGATTTTTCCTTATTTTCTTTATAATCCAAATTTGAACTTCAACTTTTCGACAAAATTCAAAAAGTTGTTATAATAATATTTTAGTGCTTTCAAAAATCAAAGTATTTCTTCTTTCATGTCATGCGTTGTTTAGCTTAAAATGTTCATTTTTTTTATTTTTTTATTTTGAAAATGCCATAACCCCGACACCTTAGTAAAAAAAATTTTGTATGACTTCGCGTGCCTTCAAACGAGGTGATTTTATGAAAAACAAAAAAGTGAAATTTTTGCATAAATCCAATACCTTCTCATTAGGATGAGAATGTAAAAAAATTCAACCAAGCTGTAGACTGCCCAATAAGGAAAAATTCAACTTTTACCAAAAAGTACTTCAATTTTCTAATTGTTCTATTAATCCAATTCGCATATATGGAGTTTTTATTATTTATAAACTAAAAAATAATATTTTAAAATAACAGTTTCCAGTTCCAAGCTTTCCATTTGGCCGTACACACTTTTAAATCTGAACTACATTAAATGTGTCTTACTATATGCAAGATTTTAGTCCATGCGCAAGGGTTTCATAATACACCAACACACAGAATCTCTGAAGGAAAATTTGAGACTAATTAATTCTTTAAAGGAACATATGTTTGATTTTGTTTTTGTGTTATTGCATGTTTTATGGTTAACGTAATTTTTTCTGTGGGATTTGACGGAATTCCAAAGAATTCAATGTTTATTCCAAAAACTTTGAAAATTCATTTCCTGCAAAATGTGTAATAGAAATCGAAAGAGTTATCTTTGCGAGGGGTAGACGTTATGTTTTATCTCTACAGCCTTATGTCTCTTTTACCAGATCAATAGAAATTTGAAAAGGGCTATGAAATCGAACTTGCTCTTTAATTTTTTGGAGTTCCATTGAAAATGTTGAGTTTACAATTTGAGTGTTTGCCTACTGATGAACCTATCCCTGGTACTTCTCTCTCCGAGACTTCTTCTTCCGAAAGGCGAAATTTTTTTCTAATTTCCTTTTCTCCCACTACACCTCATTCTGTTGTCCAGTCTTTTCCCCCGCTCGCGCCACTACTCCGTGGCATGGCCACGTCTCCTTCAACCAGAAATACTTCTCTGCGCATATGTGGATTAACTGTTGAAGAACTCAGATTCTTTCGTCTTATCCCGAACACGAATCCGAACCGACAATTCGAAATCCGGGGATATAATTTTCCTCAGGATTTATAAATTCGTTTGAAACAAAGAAATAACTTTTTTCGTAATATACCAACTAAAGAACATGCTGCATCAACAATAGCCTAGGCACATGTTATTTCAAAGTTCTCGATCCCAGTCAGGAAAAAAATCTACTCCAAAATGAGAGTCAAAAATTAGAGGTACTAAATAGCTATACCAGCCAAGTCATACAATTACTAGCATTGAGTTCTAGAGGAGCTATTCTCTAGAAGAGTCCTGAGAGGAACGCTATTTTATTCGAGATTAAAGGGTGGGTTAGTAACAGCGAATATATGTTAAAAAATTGCTCGTTCATAATCGTGTAACGATACCATAATTTTGTCTCAGAAGTAGATAGAAAGAGCTTTGTGTGGGGAATAGAGTCCTGATAAAGATACAATATCCTTTAATTTGAATATGAAGAAAATAACAGAACTGATTCTTACCGGGAAGCAAATTCCAACAAGACGAAAAATGTTGGAAATCATAATATCCGTCTGTGATCGCCTGAGAATGGTACTGCCCTACACGATTAGCAGCAAGATATTGCTACAGAACGTCTGGCCCAGCGGTGTTGGATGGAATCAGAAACTGACAGGGGCCGAGATTGGACAATGAAAAGCATGAATCGCCGAACTGAAAAGCTGAGAAACATAGAGTTGCATATATTCAGTGACGCCAGCAAAATGAAATATTCTTCTGTGGCATATCTACGAATGACATAGCATAATAATACACTTCAAGTAACATTTCTAGCGAGAAAAGCAAAAGTTGGTCTAGTGAAACCTCTGTCAATTCCTCGAATGAAACTACAAGGATCTTTACTTTCCAGACGATTTAAACTACTGTTATGCGCAAGCTCGAGCTAAAAATCAAGCATGTAGTAAATTAAACTGACTCCCGTTCGGTTTTGGGTTGGATTTGAGCTGAACCTCGTAGATACGAATCTTTCGTGGCATACCGTCTCTTGGAATTTGACGAAATAATCAATTTGTCCCAATGGCGATAAATATAATCTAATGAGAATCCAGCGGATAGAGCGACCAAAAACTATGAAAACGTAAATGACCACATGACAAAACGGCTTCAAGGTGCATTGTTCGTTTATGAAACAGAGGAATAATGACCGAGAAAACCTATGTGAGTAAAGGTGAGCAGCCAAAGACGGAAACTAAATGAAAATTAATGGCACTGGTAAAGGACACTAGTGATTGTGTACTCCTCCGTATTGATAATTTGTCTAAATTGAAAGAATCAATACGGCTGAAGATGATCCCTGCGTTTTGAAGTCGCCCATCAGCCTGGATGGAAAATATCGCTACACACTATTGTTAGTAAAACATTACCACGAACGCGTTAGCTACGCTACACCTGAAACGGTGTTAAACGAGCTAAATCAACGGTACTTGATTCTGAAGGTCTGGCCTACTGTTCAAAATCATTATTTGTCGACATAAAGATTCAGGAATCATCAACGTCAATTTACCTTGTGTGGAATTGATTTCGTAAATTCTGTACACGCGGCCGTATTTTTCGGCTGCCAGCAGCAAATTTTATTGTCTTGGTTATCGCCATTTAAGTTACGGTGACAGCTGTTAGTCTGTTTTTGGCGTCGAGGTCGACCTTGTGACTAATGTTTTGTTTTTGGATTCATTCGCGCAGGTCATAAGGGGCGATGGTTCAGATGAATTAAATGAGTCGACGTTGTGGTTGAGTTGATTACAGAACGGTATGTGACCCTGAAATTGGAAGGCGAAAAGATCCCGGTCTTCAAGAAACACCCTGATCATGTCAGGAGGTGAAGAATGGAATGTCTTTGTAAGTAAGACGAGGGAACCTCGGATTGCACCTACATTACGAGATCTGTAAATTTCAAGTGTTTCAAAGAAAATGAACAGGACGCAAAAGAGTGAAAACAGTGTCGCCGAATGTTTAACTAACTGTAAAGTGTTGGGTAACAAACATTTTCCCTTAATTTGAGCCTGGTGGACCTTTAACGGGAACAAGAGCAAGTTATCTAGAATGGACAGTTCTTTCAGAGGCCACAAAAGGTTTTGTAAGAACATTAGCGACTATTTCCTCCGTTCACAAATAAGACGAGTTCAAAGCCCTTTGGTTGTCGTTAAAGAATTCTGCGTTGGCCAATTGTGAGAATCCTAATTCTTTCAAAAGATTCATCGGATGATTTCTAAATTATAAAAAGTAAGAAATTAACACTTTTTAAAATAATTTTTTTTCACTATTTTGTTGGTAGTCTAGTCTGGCTTAGATCTTAGAATCTTCCGCAATACATATCGTAACAATTTATAAAAAATATCAGCCAAATTTTTTCAGCCCCTTTGAAAATATCTCATGGCCTCTAAAATTATACAAAAGAAGAAACTTACGTAAATAAAAACATTTTTTTTATCTTATTGTCTTAACCATCTAGTCTAGTCCAGATGTGGGATTGGTCCGCAATTCATACCATATAAATTTTTAAGTCATAATCTGCCAATTGTTTTAACGCTATTCGAAAGACTGGCCTGCAATCTATACCATACAAATTTCGGAGTTTCATTTAGCCAAATTTTTTTAACCTTTACGCAAAACTGACAGGCTATCTAAAATTATACAAAATAAGAAATTAGCATTATTTAAAATCCTTTTTTCTTTTTGACAATTTAGTCTGGGTTAGATTTTTCTAGTAAACCGTTTGGAAAGCTTTTTTTTAAGTTGTTAAAACTTGAAGAAAGTTGTTAAGCCTGATTTTATTATAGTTTTTTAATTTTTTTATAAATAAATATGACGAAATAATGACAATTTTTTCTATTTGACGTTCTCGGTGCTCGTCAATAATAGGAAATTTGTTGTAATCACCAACGTTTCATAGATATGCATTAAATAAATAGATTCCATCATAATACAATAAATAAAATAATTTTTTATAACCGAATTATTTTTTGAAAATGTGTTTTCTATAATTTAACGTTTTTGAAAGTTCTGTTGTAAAAAATTTGAATGGAAGCAATGTTTTAATGAACAAAATTTTTTCAATTCTTTTCAAATTTTTTTCTTTACTCTGAAGGTTATGCCGCTAGGTTTCTGACGGTAAAATTTTAAAAATTAAGTTAAATTAGTTTTAGGGCCTATGAAAAAAGGCACAGTGGGACTAAATTATTTTTTATTTAACAATGAAAGTTCAATTAAAAAAATTTAATGATGCCATTTTGTGGGAATTGAACCAATTTATGCGTATAAATCTGTCATTTTTAAACAGATGCATCTGTTTTTTTTTAACAGAAAGGACAATAGTCATTATAGATTTTGGGTGCAAATATTTGATTTCAGAAAATTAGTGTTATTTTATTTAAACAAAAATAATTAAAAAATTCATTATATTGTCATTAATCAGTTAAAGAAATTCGTTTTTTTTATGATAACTTTAGATAAGTTAAAAATGTGTCCTGGTATGACACTTGGCTATGAAAAATAATTTCTAATTTTTTAAATAAATGAAATAAACATATTGATTGTTCTGCCATTTTTCAACATATATATTTTGTTTCTTAAGATAAATATATTCCTAATCTCTTGCTAGCAGCTGTGTATAGTTCTTTTTTATTCATACTTAACAATTTGAAATTTTTTTATAAGAATGTAATAAACAAATGCATTACTCTGCCATGTGTTAGTGAATAAATTTAGTTTCTTTAACACAATCAATTAAATATATATCTGAACAATGAATCTTCACTGTGATATTTTGCTTTTAGACAAGAATTTATAATTTTTAAACAAATTTTACGAACAAATTACTCCCGGGCCGTTTTTTTAAAGAATCATCATATTTTTGTATAAAATAGGCTACCATTTTTAAGCAAGGTCTCCCTTTTATGATACTGTATCATACGACAGAGAACTTATGTAATTTTTGATTATTATTCATAAAAATCAGTCGAAATTATGAACAATGTATATAAAACTATCAGTTCGTTAAGGACCCACAAGTTACTAGCAAGATATGAGAAATTTATTTCTCTGAAAATTAGGAAATTATATTTTTAAAAATTGGAAAAAATGAATTTGTTTATTTAGCTTGTTTAAACAAATGTAAATTATTTTTTTATAACTATGTATCATATCAGGAGAAATTTTCATCATATATCTCAAGTTGATTATAAAAAACGAAATCCTTATACTGAAAAATGACAATATTGTGCATTTGTTAAATAATTTTTTTAAATAAAAAACAGTAATTGTCTGAAATCAAAAAACTACACAAAAAAGCTGTAAGCATGATATTTATTGCCCTTTCCATGAAAAAACCAAATAAATCTATTCAAAAATTATAAATTCATTCATTTGTTTAGAAAATTTGTTTAACGAATTAAAAAATGGTCGCTATTTTTGTACAAGTCATATAAAAATTTCTTGCTACACATTTACACTACAAAACACACGCATGAAGTAGCTATATATAGTTTTCACTAAAAATCTAACTTTTCTTAATTAATTTTTCTATAAAAATTTTAGAAAAATTTTAAATATCTCATACTGCTGGACATCATTCAAGACAAGTTTTCTCACTAGTTTGGTTTACCTTTGCAAAACTTAGATAAATTTTTACAAAATGGACACTTCCAATTTTTTTCTAAATGAATTTTCATTGTTAAATAAAAAAAAAATCAAACAACTTTTTCAAAGGCATGGCATTTCTATCTCTAGAAGAAAATATTTAAATTCTATTCTTCTTGTTGCAGAGTTGAGTTTCCAGTTCGACTGTTTACATAATGGCGAACCTTTTCCGAGTCTTTCTCGTTCCGAAAATTCTCATTCTTCTGAAATAAGTGATTCTTCTGAAATGACGTGTAGCTCTTCCCCTGTAGAGCCTACTCTTCGTGGCAGGAACAGGTCTCCTCCTGCCAGGCACTCTTCTTTACGCTTGTATGGACTAAGGCCTGAACAACTTAGATCTGTTCGGCTTATTCCCAACACGAATTCGAATCGACGATTCGAAATTCGAAGATATACTTTTCCTCGCGATATGCTGATTCAATTGAAAGCAAAACGTTACATGTTTCGGCCGATGCCAACCGAAGAACAAAATGTATTGGCAACCGGCAATGGTGTCATCTTTGCAATATTTACAAGAAATAATAGAAATCTTCGTGCAGTATATTCGAAAACCGTCAATAGCTTCTTTTGATATTAATCTGAAAGACGGATCAAAGTGGACATGGACAGCGGCGCGGTTGAAGTTATGACTCGAGAAGAAATCGAGGAAGCTCCCGCAAGCGAGAATTACCCACTTTCAAGGCATTTCACAAGTGTAGTTCTGCTCCCTGGTAACCCTGGTAACCTATCATAACCAGTAGAGTTTGAAATAAAGTTCACTTTGGGTTGCGACGTAAAGCTAAACAGGCCTTTTTTTAATCTCTAGATATTTTTTAATACGATAGTTTGAATTTCAAGAAAATGTGAAACTATAATATGATATTGGCTTTGATCCGTAGTATGATGAAAATTTAAAGGGTAACTGTTTATTAAATAGCTGCATTATATGAACGTCTAGACATTTATCTGGCTAATCAGTAAAAAGTAAAAAAAACATCGTGAATAAATTTGTTTACCGCAGATGATTATTATCCATAAAAATCTATGGTGGCCAATTAAACAAAATTTCATTTCATGTAAAAAATTTAAAAAAAAGGAAATATCGACGTTCGAACTGTACTGTTTCGGGACAAATACTTGGAACTATTAAGGAATACCGGCAAAAGAGAAAGAAATCTGTCCAAAAAATTCGTTCAAGCAGTCTGGGGCGTTTGGTGTTGTAAGCAGTAGGGGGGTGCCTTTTATATGAATGCTTATTGTGAGTTCTTTTTTTATAATTTTACGTATTATAGTCCCTTCTAAGTAGAAGGGTAAGAAGTGGCCAAATAGACAGCAAAAACAGCGGTATTAAAAATGTATTCATTTCACCCAAGCGACTGGCATGAACGTCACGTCCATGCCGGTGTAAAACTGGCAGCGCCGCGCCGAAATTACATCTCTGGCCTTTGCGGAATAGTTCTTGCATACCATTCTGGCCGTAGGCAGGTTTATTTTTTGTCCTATAAGAGTCAGAAAAATGAAGAGCAAAGAAATTGGACAAAAAGTTTTCTTATTTTTTCACACTCTTATAGAACAACAACCAAACTTACCCACAGCCGGAAAGGTATATAATCACCATAACGTCACATATTCTCGACTTGAATCCCATCATCCGCTCATAGTTGTTTTTTTACTTCCGGCGCATGCGTATCTGCATCAGCTGTGAGAAACCATTCTGATTAAAGACGTTAACTCCTTGTTTTTATGAAACTAATAGATTCCTGGTAATCGAAAGTATTATTAGCCACCAGCGATTTGTTTCAAAAACGCCCAAGACTCCTTAATTTAATTGGTTGTGAAGAAAGAAGCGATTTAAAATGTTTTCGTGAGGATCATTAATGATTTTACAATGTGTTTAAAATAAATTTGTCAAATTATAGAGCATAAAAGGTTTTTAGTTGAACTGATAGACTTAGATTAGTTTCTGAAACGGTTGTAAACTAAAAAGTTCATTATTTTGGGTAATTAAATTAAATTATTAATAACAATAATGAGGCGAGTGCAGGATTTAAAATCCCGCGGTTATGAAAATGAAATTTTCTGCGAAATTTATACAAGTGACTTTAGTGAGCTAATCTATTGTCATAGACAATTTCGTCAAAAGTTATTTGATTTTGAATAGGCAGGGCAAGTAGAGGCGATGAACGTGAGTTGACCGCCAGCGAAGCTCGACAGGCGCATCTCCCCCCTCCGATTTTCTACTCTCACCGCGCGACTCCAACGCAACGTTACCGTGGAGTCCGCTATATAAGGGCGCGCACTAGTACGGAACGTCACTTGTTTAAGAGCTTGATACCAGCACCCTTCAAAATCTCTACAGCTGGATAGCAGCGCTAGCTTAGGACTGCGATCCATTGTCGTGCCTCTCTGCTGCAAACTCAAACCCCTCTGCCTCTTAACCACTTCACTTCGAGGTGACTACCTGCAACACCATACTTCTATCCAGAACTAGTTATAAAATAGTAATTATACTTTAAATGAAATACATATATAAACAAAACTTACTTCTCACTGGTCGATTTTCCACGAATTTCTTCCTCTCACTCCTCTGCTAAGATGCTAGTTGGCATTTCAGCTCGCCTATCTCCCTTGAAACAACTGGCATTCCAGCGCTCTCTGTCGACATGCTTACTAACTGTATCCCGTTTCTAAGAACTTCAAGCTCTGCTAACCAAATTATTTATAGTGTAAAATGAGGTTGACCGACATTAATGCCACCCAGTAAATAAGGTCACATCTCTCACACACTGTTTCGAGTAAATCTACTACTAGTTAAGTGTTTCTTCCCTAAAAAGCTAGTTCTGTCTAAATCTACAAATATAAATAAGCTACAAAAAAATATTAACAATTTTTATTTTTAAAAATAAAAGTGTCGAATAATTGTGCATTTGTTATTATTATTTTTAATAAACCTATTAATAATTATTCTGAACCTCCAATAGGAAAGCTAAACGCGCACGAACCGCAAAATACTCAGTACTGTTAGAAAAATGTTTTTCAATTTTATGATTAAGTGCTTTACTTTTTCAAATAGCAAGATTTGTTGTCAGTAAAGTATGTAATATTTTCTGATAGTTTCAGAATTTTAGCAAATTCTCTAGAAATTTCACGTATTTAAACCATTTGCTTGAACTGCAGAAAGAATTACGAATCTCAAAAATTCAACTTTTTACAACAACATATTCGTGTTTTAACTAGAATTAATTTCGAATGTTTGTGTAAGCTTCACTCAACTTGAACTTAAATATTATTCGCTACTAAGTAAACAACAAACAGACTCATGAAAAAGTGAGAAAATTAGATCTTTCCAGCCAGCGTGAAGATAGCCCCCGATTTGTTGTGTATAACAGGGAAAAAATACCAGCCAACACATTTTGCCTACTATCGTACCCAAAAATAAC
>JAAAKG020135776.1:2271-13415 GCA_010014905.2 Druon quercuslanigerum | reverse complement strand
TCTTAAGATTTATCAATATTTTAATAATATTGACATAGACCAGTAGACAAACAAAATTAAAATCTAAAATTAATAATATTAATTAAGAATGATTAAATATTCTAAAAAAATTCAAGATATCGAAATGGAAATGAGAATGCAAATGGAAATGGGCATACGATTGCGAATAAAAATAGAAATACAATGGAAATAAAAAAAAAGTATGGATATGGGAATGTTAATAAAAAATGGTAATAGGAATAGAATCTGTGAGCAGGAAAGGGAATGGGAATAAAAAGTAGGAATCCACATCCAAAGAAAAGTTGGGAATGCAAATAAAATATAGAAATTGAAACGGGGATAAGGAATGAGCGCAGGAATAGGAATAGCAAAGGGAATGGGAATGCAAAGCAGTGCGAATAAAAATTGGATAGAGATATGGGAATGTAATGAAAAATGGTAATGGAAATAGAAAATGTAAGTGGGGATGGGATTTGAAATAAAAAACGAGGTAATCCAATGAGAAGCCGGAATTGGAAAAGGAATAACATATAGAAATGAGCATAGACGTAAAGAATGAGAATAAAAATAAGGATAAATCATGGGAACGGGAATAGCAATAAAGAGTAAAAATTAGAACGAGAACAAAAAGGGGAATAGGATGAGAACACAAAATTGTAATGAGAATGGGAGTGAGTATGGGAATGGTAATGAGATTGGAAACACAAATTGGAAGTGGGTATAAGAACGGGAAGAAGAACGGAAAGACAATAAGAATAAAAATGAGGAATAGGTGAAGAAATGGGAATAAAAATGGAAAGGAAATGGGAATGGGAATAAAGAATTAGAGAGAGTGAGAGAAAATAGGGATAATTCATGCGAATGGGAATAGCAATATGGACATAATTAAGATAGGAAATATAAAAAAGGCAACGGGATATAAAATTGGAATAAGAACGCGATTCTAAATAAAAATGGGAAAGCGGATAAGAATTTGAATAAAAAATGGCAATGTGGGTAAAAAGTGTGAGTGGGGATGGGAATGAAAATTAAAAGTAGGAATATGATTGAGACTATTAATGGGAATAAAAATATAAATGCCTATAGGGATAAAGAATGAGAATGGGAATGGAGATAAGAATATGAAATTGGAATGAATATGAGAATAGAAATAAGATTAAGAATAAAAATAGCAAAAGGGTTGCAAATAGCAATGAGAATACAATGGGGATGATATATGGAAATGGGAATCGGAATGGAAAATGTGGATATAAATGTTGATGTGACTAGAAAGTGTGAGTGGGGATGGGAACGGGAATGGGAGTGAGAATGGGAATGGTAATGAGAATGGAAACAAATTGAAAGTGGATATAAGAGCGGGAATAAAAACGGATAGACAATAAGAATAAAAATGGGGAATAGATGAAGAAATCGGATTAAAAATGGAAAGGAAATGGGAACAGGAATAAAGTATTAGAGAGAGAGTGAGAGAAAACAGGGATACTTCATGCGAATAGGAATAGCAATAGGGACACAAATAAGATAGGAAATATAAAAAAGACAATGGAATATAAAATTGGAATGAGAATTCGAGTCTAAATAAAAATGGGAAAGTGGATAAGAATTCGAATAAAAAACAACAATGCGTGTAAAAAGTGTGAGTAGGGATGAAAATTAAAATTAAAAAGAGGAATTGAATGAGGCTATAAATGGGAATACAAATATAAATGTCTATAGGGATAAAGATTGAGAATGGGGATAAGAATATACAATTGGAATCAATATTAGGGTAGGAATAAGATTAGGAATAAAAATAGCAATGAGATTGCAAATAAGAAGGACAATACAATGGGGACTATATATGGGAATGGAAAGAGAAATGGAAAATGTGGATAAAAAATGTTGATGTGACTAGAAAATTAGAGTGGCGATGGGAATGAGAATGGGAGTGAGAATGAGAATGGTAATGAGAATGGAAACCTAAACTGGAAGTGGATATAAGAACGCGGATAAAAACAGAATGACAATAATAATAAAAATTGGGAATAGATGAAGAGATGGAAATAAAAATGGAAAGGAAACGGAAATGGGAATGAAGGATGAGAGAGAGAAAGAGAGAACATAGATAATGCATGCGAATGGAAATAGCAATGCAGATAAAAATAAGATAAGAAATATAAAAAAGGCAGTGGAATGTAAAATTGGAATAAGAATGCAATTCTAAATAGAAATGGGAAAGTGGATAAGAATTTGAATACAAAATGACAATTCGAGTAAAAAGTGTGAGTGGGGATCGGATCGAAAATTAAAAGTAGAAATGTGAATGAGACTATTCATGAGAATAAAAATATAAATGCCTATGGGGATAAGAACATAAAATTTGAATGAACATGAGGATAGGAATAAGATTGGGAGCAAGAATAGCAATAAGATTGCAAATAAGAATGAGAAGACAATGTGGATAAAAAAATGTTGATGTGACTAGAAAATGAGAGTGGGGATGGGAATGGGATTGGGAATCGAAAATGTAAATAAAAGTGGGTATGAGAATAGGAGACGCGCCAGCCACCTTGTACTTAACGTTCGGATCGAAAAGTTATGAAAATGAGAAAAGTGATGGAGAAATGAATGGTATTGATGTGGAGGCAGTTGTGGGAAGATGGGAAGATGGGAAAATGGGAAACAAAAAGCGGAACTGATTAAATATCCAATTACACGGTTGTTTGGAGGGCGCGATGGATATTGCGCATCACGGCACCAGGGTATAGACTATAGAGGGAGGGAAAAATTGTGTGAGTTCGGTGGAGAGATCGCTTTGTCCTTTGTCAGACAGGATCAGGACCTTTAATACAGGCCACGCGTCCTCGGACGCTCGGAACTGAACTTTCTCTGCCGCAAAAACATTAGGGGTGAGTAGTCGCCCCCTCTAATCCGCCGAAAGCCCAAAAGCAAAAGGTCCTGCCGACAGACTCGTTTACGAACCCCATTCTGCCATTTCCATACGAAACATTATGCAAATGCCCCGGGCGAAAGGGGGCGAATGGGGCCGATTTTTCATTCAAGGATCCACCACGTGCAACAACCCCACTTTCTGGACTGACTGGATCAATCTGATTCTTCTTCAGATGATCCTTTAGGCCGGAATTCCTTCAGGATGCACGTGTGCATGCGAAGCGAATAAGGGATCGAGTTGCAAAAGAATCAGGGATTTATCAATTCGACGTCGAAATGGAACTGTTCTCATCACTCAAATCTGAAGCAGCCAAATAATCAAATCGTCAAATGGAATTTGGAATTTCGAACTTGGGGAGCAGCTCCATGCTCAGCATTCATGGAAGACAAACATTCATCTCTGCATTTTTTTTTAATTCTAGGGGTCTTTCACCGTTTGTCATCTCCATGCAGACAATCGTGACTTTATCCTCCACACCCACCCCTCACCCAGCGTGCTACGTGATTTTAAAAATTTTTTTTGTGGAATAAAAATAAAACAACAAATTATTAGATATTCATTGGTAACTCAAAATAGATCCGAGGCATAACTTTTCAAGTAGCCCTCCCCCCTTCCGCAAAACTTTAGTCTGATTTTATAATCTTAGGGCACTTATACATTTATTTCAATGTCTTTTGTTTAGTGTAAAAATGATGAAAACTCCTATTTATCTATAAAAATATTCAAATATTTTTGTTGAGAGTTAATTTTATTTTAGTTGAAAACACTACTATTATATTTTTGAATGAGATTTTTATCTCTTTGGATTTAAATAAAATAGTTATTTGTTAAAATATCAACTATAATATGTTTCGTTGAAAATAATGTTTTTTGGGTGTAAATTTAACTATTTCGTTAAAAATTTGTTTGTTTTTTTAATGTGAAATAAGTTTTTTAACTGAAAATTGAGAAATTTCATCTTTAGTTAAAAATGTACCTTTTTTAGTCGAAAATTGAACTGTTTGGTTAAAAATTAATGTAACTTTTTGAAAATTCACTTCTTTGGTAAAAAATTAATCTGCTCACTTAAAAGTTAATCTTTAATATTGAAAAACTCGAACATTTGGTTTAAAGTTGAACTAAACTTAGTTAAAAATGCATTCTTTTTATCATTAGAGATTTATCATTTTAATTAAAAAATTATTTCTTTTGTTAAGACGTTGATTTTTTCAAATTAATTTTGTTAACTAAACTCATCTTTCTTATTAAAAATTTAACTGTTTGGAAAAAACTAATATTTTAGTTAAAGATTCATTATTTTGCTTAAAAATTCATTTAATTGGTTGAAAATTCAAGTATTTTTGTGCAAATTCAATTCTATTTTGGCAAATTTGACTATTTTGTTTCATCTTTGTTTTTTAAGTTTATTATTTGTAACAACTTAATCTTTTCGAGTTAAATATCATCTTTTCTAGTTGAATATTTATGTTTTTTGTTGAAAATTCTACTTTTATGGTAGAAAATTTATTCTCTTTAGTTAAAAATGTATGCAGTTTGTTTAAAATTTATAATTTTAGGTCAAAAACTAATCTTTTTTTGTTAAATATTCAAATTTTTGGATAAAAGTTCAACTATTTCGTAAACAAGTTTAATTATTTGTTTGAAGATTTGTCATTTTAGGTGAAAATTCACTTCGTAGGGTAAGAATTGAACTTTTTTTGAAAATTCTTGTTTTTGTTATTGAAAATTTGATTTTTGAACTCAAAATGCAACTATTCAAGTTTTTATTGATTAATAAGGGATGATGTTTTTTTTAAGA
Source organism: Druon quercuslanigerum (assembly GCA_010014905.2). Taxonomy (NCBI): domain Eukaryota; kingdom Metazoa; phylum Arthropoda; class Insecta; order Hymenoptera; family Cynipidae; genus Druon; species Druon quercuslanigerum. Next base: position 8,685 of record JAAAKG020135776.1, on the reverse strand, counting down.
CCAAAATTCTTATATTTGGTAGGAATTTTTTTTTTTTTTGTAAAATTGAACCAATCTGTTAAAAATTCAGTTTTTATTGAAAATTTTGGTTGATATTTCATTGTTTTGATTAAAAATTGAACAATTTTATTTAAAAATTGTTTAGTTAAACAGTAATTTTTCAAACTGAAGAATAAAGTATTTCACTTTTGGTTGCTCTTTCTTAGATAGAAAGTAATATATATATATATATTTAAATTCGTCTTTTTTGGTGAAAAATTAATCTTTATCGTTAAAAAATAACTTTTTCATGTGAAAAATGCAGATTTTGGTTCAAAAATGGACTTTTTCGGTAGAAAATTTATTGCCGAAAGGTGTGAAAAGGGAAGGCAAGTTAAAAAAAATACAGAAAAATAAGGACGAGAGAGGCAGCAATGAGTACAAGGAAGAAGTAGGATCGAGTCATAGACTATGCAATAGAGACGAAGGAAAAAAAGAAGGAATGGGAAGAGGAAATAAAAAAATAAACTAGGATGGAAATGAGCACACTAAGAACAGAGATAAGGAAATAAGATTAAATCAGAAAAAAATTTGGAACAAACGGTGCAGAATTTTGAACAAAGACTAGAAAAGCAACAAGAGTCTAGGAAAATGGTAGATGAGTTGGATAATTGGATAGAGAAGGAAGAAAGCTCCAACTGGGATATTGAAGGAGGGGAGAGTAGGAATGATAAGAAAATGTTGAGAAAAATGTAGAGAAGATTAAACAGAAGAGAGAGAGAGAGGAGATATGATATATACTGATAAATGAAGGTGAAGGGAAAGAAGTTAAAAGAAGTAGAGGAGATATAATTTGACATGGGTAGAAAAGAATAATCAGAAGTCCAGGATAATAGTGGAAGAGGAAAGAAAGAAGGGAAAAAGAAGGTGTTTAAGTATCGGAGAATGTAGATAGAAGGTATATGGTAGAATTGGGAGGAAGAAAGAAAAGAGTGAAAAATCAAGGCGACGGGGCATTAAAAACAGAGGAATATAGGAAATATTAGAAAACAACAAGAGACGAACAACAAAAAAAGGAAAGTATCGTGGCTATACGGTACTAGTCTTCCAATTAACTTTATAATAGGAGGAGGTTTTATTGTTAGAAAAGAAGATTGAGAAGAAAGAGAATAGATAGAAGAGTGAGAAATAAAATCCAAAAGCAAGATACTCAATGAGAGGGAAAGAAATTGTTAAAAAGCTTGAAGAACGGTCATTGGTTAGGACATAATGTGATAGTGGAAGAAATGTTAAGAGAGGTAAATAAGCTAGAGATCAAGAGTATCAAAATTAAAGAGGGAAATATAATCAAAAAGATGGAGACAATTATAGGTGATGCAAAAAGAGTATTAAAGGACGCAAAAAGGAAGTGGCTGAATGAAGAGGTAAAAGTGAATGGGACGAGTAATATATAGAAAAGAAGAAGTAAGTGAGAAAGAGGTTAAGAGAATAGAGATGTGGGAAAAGTGGTAGGGGAAGCATGTAGGAAAGAAAGTTTATACTGAAATATGTGATAAAATAAAAAGAGGAGGAAAATAATAGGTATGAAGAAGATACGGAGAAGGCTAGAGCGGAAGAAGAGGTGTGGAAAGAACTCGATGGAAAAAGAGAATGAAGCAAGAGGATAAATTAGAATGTTGAGATGGTAAAGAAACATTATGTTATGGAATTGCAAGGAGCTGTAATGTAGAAATTTAGGAAAGGAGTAAAAGAGAGGAAGAGGATATAAAAAAACAGAAATAATGTAGGTATTGGAAATAATGACGGGATCCGTCATTATTTCTAATACAGGCACCTGGTAGAGATCAGATTCCAAGTAAAGTCTTTAAATATAAGAGGAATGTGCTAATGGAATGAGCATGGATGGTGTCAAATAGAGTATGTGAGTAGAGGGAGTGACGCTAATTTCTTCATTGTATAAGTTATATGTCATTGTTTTATTGGTGAGGTTAAAGAAAGAAGTTAAGGAAAAAAGAAAGAGGTACCGAATCAAGGGTTTGGGAATGGAATGGCGAGGGACGTGTTCTCACTTATTTGATTAATAAAAGCATTAAAAGATAGAAGAGGGAATGACAGCAATCTTCTTAGATTAACAGGTAAAAATTGACTCATTAGGTCAAGAGCGATACCAAATGTTATCGTAAAAAATGAGATAAGAGAGGTCTTAGTAACGTGAGAAGCAATAAATAGAATTGGCAGAGGATGAATAAGGGATAGTGGTGCTAATTACAGAATTGGAGAAATATGCATTTAAAGAAAGTGGGAGAAGTGATGGAACTGAAATGGGGAATGGTAATAATAAGTCGAAAAAAATATTTAAAAGGGAGAATCTGGTTATTTTGACCGGTATTATTCTGTAAACTATATGGAGAGGAAAGAGAAGGGAAGGAATTGTGCTAACGGAAAGAGGGCACAGAATTTTGATGGGAAACAAAAGAATTAACAAGATGGGAAGATGAGTTAGGAAGGATGGACATGAGGACGGAAAGGGGAGTTCTTTGAAGACAGATGTATACAAGATGAGACTGTTATAAAAAATTGAGAAAAGGGAGGTAGGAAAATTAGCAGATGCACAAGGAATAATTGAGGAATAATGAACAATAAATGATATAAGATCAGAACAAATCAAGGTTTACCAAAAGTATTTAGAAAAAGGATATGGAAGGAAGAGAGGGACAATAGTAAAATTTAGATTGGGAAAGGAGGTAAGGGAAGGGAAGGGATCTATTGGTGGAATTAAGGGTCATTTTTCCAAGAAATTTCAGGGCCACAGAGAGGATAGAATAGAATGGCCATGGCCTGATGACAAGGATCTATATATCCTGCGGATATAAGGACTTGGATCCATCTAAATTCCAGAATGTACATTTCTCTAGGTAGTATTTCTCTAGGTATAGTTGGGGAGGATCCTGTGTGTGGAGATAATCTCTTGTGGATCGGACCCTCGCAGGAGTGGACCGTGACCTATAGTAGGTGGTGGCTGGTCGTTCTGCGGTCGTTTAAAATTTAAATTCCTCTTTTTTTCTCCTACCGGGGGAATTTCGAGGGCCCCGTGAAGGAGGAAGGAAGAGAAGAGAAGAGAAGAGAAGAGAGGAGTTTGCGTGGTTGGGTCGAAACACTAATGATGCTTTCCGCCGAAGCTCCGGGTTGCGACGAGTTATGCGCGATACCCGTCCTGCGTCCTACGTCCTACGTCCTGCGGCTTCTTCCCGGTCCCCCGAGTCTGACCGCCTCTCGACCAATAATAATCTTAAGGCGACTGACTACTCCAGGCGATGTTAGGACCCTAATATTCATCTCCCCATCGGATAAATTTATTCATGGCACTCAATAAGCCACTTGAGGAACCTCGCTTTTGATCAACTTTTTTAATTGTATTCATTCTCTATCGTTACTTTGCTCTTTCTTTTCGATTGCGCTCTTGCAATCATTTTTACGAGAGGAAATAAATTATGAGGAACATCGAAAAAAAAAATTCAGTTTCTTTTTTCCAATTGAAGTTGGTTACATCTTAAATAGGGCTATTGAGTCCAATGTTTAAAATATAATTTCATTATTTTTTTTTGTTCTTTCATTTTATTTGTTATTTTCAATACGCTTTTCATACTGATTTAATGTTCGAATTACGTGAAAGTGATAACTAATTTGGACAGAAAACCAAAGGATGACAGTTGTTCCTGAAAAAAGATTTTTTTACCCAATCATTTCATTTTATCTATAAACATATTACTAAAATTCTATTTTTTTTAAAATTAAAAATGCCACTATTTGACTGAAAATTCGTTTTTTAAATGATTTCAGCAATTTCTTATTCAAAATTAAAATCGCTTTTGGTTGAAATATCAACAATTACATTTATTGTTGGCATTTTTATACCTTTTTCAACTGAAAATTTAACTAATATAATCTTGCCTGACAAAATGAAGTTTTTGCTTAAAAATTATTTTTTTTACAGAAAATTTAACTATTTGTTAAAAATTGCTTTCGTGGTTGTTAAATATTCACTATTTCTGGTGAAAAAATCATTTTTACATTCTCATCCAGAGAAGGTATTTGATTTGTGTAAAATTTGACATGTAGATATTTAGTTTGTTAGCACGATAAGTTTCGAAAGAATTGACAAATTGGATTAGCATTTGGTATACTTTTTAAGTGTCCTTAAATGAAGGTCATGTTTGTTAGCCAGCCATTTTGGATACAAATTCTAAAAGTGAGCCCATTTTGAAAATTTTTGAGACCACTTGTTTTCAAGATTCTGAATTCTCTGCACAATTATTTATAGTACTTAAAAATACAAACAATTTTTCCTTATGAATTTTATGATAGAAGCGTTATTAACAGAGTTATAGCATTTTCAAAATCCAAAAAAAGAAACAAAAATTAACATTTTCAGCCAAACAACGAATGATAAAAAAAAAGTCAAGATAAGAAAAATGTTTTTTTTGACACACCATATAAAATGATCATAATGACTTTTTGAATTTGTTTAGAAAATCAAAAACTCAAGTTTTGACGCGCGATGAGAATGTGCCCGCGATGCGGGCGGATTTTTTTCTTTACATCTAAATTTTTTTATGAACAATCTTTTTTTTTTAAATTAATTTTTTTAATTAAAACTTTAACTATTTTATTTTTGGTTAAAAATTAAACTATTTACTTAAAAAGGTTATCCTTTTTTTTAAATCAACTATTCTGTTGAAAATTGTAATTTTTTGGTGGTAAATTCAACTACTTGTAAAAAATTCCTTTTTTCGTTGTTGAATATTGATTATTTTAGTTAAAAATTTTATTTTTTAATATAAACTATTCCGATGAAAATGATTTTTTTCGATGAAAGTTAATTCTTTTATCTTGAAATTTAACCATTTCATTTGTTAAAGAAAATTAAAAATTTTTTTTTATAAGCTCTTTGTGCTTTAAAATACAACTGTTTTATTTGAATTGTTATTTTTTGGCAGAAAGTTCAACTTTTTGTTAAAATTTTTTTTTGTTAAAAATTATTTTTGGTCATTAAAAATACTAATATTTTGATGAAAATTTATTTTTCGTTGAAAGATAATTTTTTACTTATATTTACGGATTTCATTTTTGGTTTAAAATTCAAATTTTTTATTAAAAAAGAATTATGTTTGAGTAGCAAATTGAAATGTTTTTTAAAAATTAGTTTTTTCTTCCAACATTCATTATTTTAGTAGAAAAATAATATCTTTTTAAAATTCTTTTCTTTTCCTTAAAAGTTGATTCTTTAAAAAAAAATGTTACTATTCTATTTTTAGGTGAAAACTAAACTGTTTTTCGATTGAAAATTTATTAACCAAAAAAAGAGATTGAATTTACCAGAGCATAATTAAATTTTAAAGAAGAAGAAGAAGAGGAATAGTGAAAATGCAAAAGAAATTAAATTTTGTCGGGTTTAAAATTTATCTACTTGGTTGAAAGTTCAACTCTTTTATTAAAAATTATACATTTGTCTCTCATGAGCCGGAAGGGAAGTAGTTACTGAGCTGTAACTTTAAATATTAATTTTAATTCTTAATTTTGAGTAATTTTCCTAAATGAAAATTCATCTCTTTGTTTGAAAATGGAAATTCCTGATTAAAAGGTGAACCTCTTTACTAAAAATTATACATTTGTCTTTAATGAGCCGAAAAGGAGGTAGTTGGAACTCTAGTTTCAATTGGTAAACGTTATTCGTAAATATTAATTTTATTCTTTAATTTTAATCCTTAATTTTAATTAACCTTCCTAAATGAAAATTTAACTTTTTGGTTTGAAAATGCAACTACTTTGTTAAAATTTGAATCCCTTCGCTAAGAATGACACACTTGCCTTTAACGAGCTGGTAGAGATGTAGTTGGAACTCTAATTTTGATTAGTGAGCTGATATTTTAAAAATTAATTTTATTCCTTAATTTTCGTTAATCATCTTAAATGAAAATTCATCTCTTTATTTGAAGATTCAATTATTAAAAATTATACACTTTTCTCTAATGAGATAGAAGGGAAGTAGTTGGAACTCTAATTTTGATCATTGAGCTGTAATATTTAATATTAATTTTAATCCTTAAGTTGCATTAATCTTCCTAAGCTAAAATTTATCTTTTTGGTTTGAAAATGCAACTACTTTGTTAAAATTTGAACCCCTTCAGTAAAAATGGCACACTTGTCTTTAATTAGCTGGTAGAGAGGTAGTTGGAACTCTAATTATGATTAGTGAGCTGATATCTTAAATATTAATTTTGTTCCTTAATTTTGATTAATATTTCTAAATAAAAATTTATCTTTTTAGTTGAAGATTCAACAACTTGGTTGAAAGCTGAACTCTTTTATTAAAAATTATACATTTGTCTCTCATGAGCCGGAAGGGAAGTAGTTGGAACTCTAATTTTGATCATT
>JAAAKG020135774.1:0-13416 GCA_010014905.2 Druon quercuslanigerum | reverse complement strand
CTACCAACGTTGCACCAACGGAAATCTCTAACATAAGTCGACTTTGTGAGAGTGGCGCCGCTCGGCTGTCAAGCCAACAGAAAACGGCGTTGCATCAACAGATCTCTTTTCCCAGTGCGGTAAACAAAGTGAGCCTCGCCAGCTATGCTGTCCGCTCGTTTATGATATTTCACAAAACTGCCCCATTATTTAAATTGAATTGATTGCTCCGCTAATAACCCTTACTATCTTTTTGTGTTGAATGGAATAACCAGATATTTCATCTGGTGGCCAGGTTTAGATTCCCATATAGAAACTTTGGCAAAGAATTGTAAGGAATGTTTAGAAGTTCGGAGTTATCCTCCAAGAACGCATTTACACCCTTGGACATGGCCAGAGAAGCCGTGGTTCCGAATTCACATGGACTTTTTCGGGCCATTTCACAAAGATATGAGCTTGGTAGTTTTACATGTACACTCCAAATGGTCGAAAGCCATTAATATGAAAAATAATATCACTTCAAAGAAAACCATGAACGAACTAGATGGTTTATTTTCTCGATATTGTTTTTCCTTCCACACTGTGTTTGATAATGGCACTACGTTCACGAGCACCGAATTTTATACAGTTCACGAATGCAAGAGGCATTAAAAATAATATTTAATCAGTTAATCATCCGACTACTAATGGCGCAGCAGAAAATTTTGTGGGTACCTTCAAAAAGAAACTTAAAAAAATTAAAAATGCGGTTCGTTCTTTGATGAACCAAAAACACAGTTTTTATCTGACTACCGAACCACAGTACATGCAACCACAGGAGTTTCTCTTTTCTTTAAACTTTAAACAAAATTGTTTCAACAAATTTACAACAAAGATTTCGTTAATTTTATCTTCTCTTGCATAATTTCAGGCTCATTTAAGGCTCCTGAAATATCATCGACCGCAGGTCGTGCGATATTTCCTTTGCCCTTTTCTTTGTTATATGTGGTCTTATGCACCTTAACATGATCAAAAATACGTGAAGAAAACCATAAAACACATTTTTACCCCTCGCATAATTTAGGGCTCATTGGGTACTAATTTGGGCTCGTAGTCCCAAATTTTGGGCTCTATTATTTTTTGTAAAAAATAGTGTTTGCAATAGCTTAGCAATAAGTTGGTTGAAGATTTCTGTAAAACGTACTAAAAATGATTTTACAAAAAATTAACCTTAAAGAATAATTTAGGGCTCATTTAGGATTCTGCTAATATGATAATAAAAAATTTAAACAAAATTTTTAATAAATTTACTACACGACAATATTTCATTTTCGTTTCTCTTGCATAATTTCAGGCTCATTTAAGTCGCCTGAAATATCATCGACCGAAGGTCATACGATATTTCCTTTGCCCTTCTATTATTTTTTGTAAAAAATAGCAACTGGTATTCTATGATCTGCCTTTAATCTATTTAAATAAATTAAATTTTAAAACTCTTTAAAATTCAGTTAAATTGAGTAAATTTAGAAGAATTCAAGTGAATTAAAAAATGCAAAAGAATTCAGGATAAATTAGTAAGAATTAAGTGTGAATTCCAAAGACCTCGCTTCTCGTGACATTTTAACAAAATACATGAATTTTCTACCAAATAGTGAAATCTTAACGATAAATATAATATTTCATAATATTTGAAACATAAACATTTTTTAATATAATTAAAAACAGTTGAATTCAACCAAAAAGTGGCGAATTTTCAACCAAATAGCTGAATACTTTATCAAATAAGATTAAATTTAAACCAAAATACTTGAGTTGTCAACAACAAAAGAGATTTTTTAAAAACAGGTGTAAATTTTAGAACGAAAAGGTCGAATTTTGAACAACCGAAGAAAAAATATTTCCACTAAATTGTTGAATTTTGAAACCAAAAAGAAGAATTTTATACAAATCAGTTTCATTTTCGTCTCTAATATATGAATTTTCATCAAAACAGTTACTTTTTAACCAAAACATTGAACTTTCTACTAGAACAGTTGAATTTTTAACAAAATAAATGAATTCAACTGGATTCAATGTCAACTAACTTAAATCGCGTTCAGTTAACATCGCAGACCCACTGCTACTCGACATTAGCTTGTCATCGTGCTTATTCGCGTGTGTCTCCAGCTTCGAGTGAACTCTCCGAACGTAATGACGAAGTTCCAGGGATAGGCCGCTAGGGCACATCGCCTTACCGCCATGCTCCTGCTTTGTCATCCATGAGTGAGCACTGCACATCCCTGCAGCTCCTCCCATCCGTACCCATCGGGCGGCGACAAGTCTCGGAAACATTCAACGGAGTATCACTAAATCTAGGTTCGACTGCAGGTATTACCTCAATCAAACTACATTTCAATTTAAGTTCAATCATAGTTAAATTCAAGCAAAAAAAGGTGAATGCTACCCATAACTGACACATAAAACTTTCTTAATAGGCGATATTCATGCAAAAAAACATTAAGAACCTACAAAGTATTTGAAATAATTGTTGCAAGTTACTGCAAAAATCTTAACTAAGTTACGTTTCATGTTACTTTTAATAACAGTAAAGAAGTTACCCGAAAAGTTTCAAATACCGTAACTTCTCAATAACTGAGTTACTTGTAACAAGTTACTATCCAACTATGATAAGGATGCTGTCTGAGATTACGGGTTTTGTGATAGAAAAAAAGATCCTTTTTCATGAGAATATATTGTTAATAATTCAAAAAATCTTTACTACGTTACAGCTGTAACTCAAATGAAATTAACTTCAATATGCTATGATGATACATCTGCTTGTGAGAAAGATTTACGCACGTCTGTCCTTCCATGGTTAAAATTTTTTGTTTTTACATTCTTGTATAAAAAATAATAGATTTTTCAAAAATGATTTTGATTTCTTGAACTATGCAAGTGAAATAGTGGGCATGTCTTATGTACAACATTGATATTAATTTACATTATTAGTAATTCCATGCCAAATCATCTGAAGAATTTCAGCTACTGTTAGTAATTTTGATGGAAATTGTAGTTTCTGTTCTTTCAGGATTGAAAACTGAAAATGTTAGAACTTTTTTCTTAAACTTTCATAACTTTGGTGATTTTAAGGATTTTAAGGTATATTTTTTAAATTAAATTTAGAATAGGACTCGTTTTGAAAAAATATTTTTTACAACGAATTTTTTTTAACTTTTTGGACTTTTTACAAACGAATTTGGAAACTGAATTTCTTCATTTTTTTATATACAGGGTGTCCGGACATATATATGTTTATGAAAATTAAAAAAAATTAAAATTCCTTTTCTAAAAATCAGTTCAATGTAGTGTAATGACCGCCGATCTCCAGCCACTAGCCCCACCTTGGCGATCATATCGAAACATCACATCAGCCTAAATATTTTATAACTCAAAAACGAAAACATTAAGTTATTTTTGGAAAAGGAATTTTCGGTTTATTATTTTTATTTGTATACAGCTTTATATGTCCGGACAAAAGAGTCTGGGACACCTTGTATAGATAGCTTACAATGTTATCTACAAGCCCTGTAAATATCAAAATGGGATCTTCCTTAGTTTTAGAGAACTAATTAAAAACGTACGCCAAAACTACGTGAAAACCCATTTAAAAAAAAAAACAATAGAAGCATATTATAATCGTATGCACAAACTTCAGAGTTCAGACCTTGGGTCGCTGGGCACACCATACCACGGCGTACGTTCTTAATTATTTCTCGAAAAGTAAGGAAGAACCCAATTTGATATTTACAGGGCTTGTAGAGTGGGCTTTGTTTCCAGAAATTCAGTTTCAAAATTAATTTGTGAAAAATCCAAAAAACTTTTGAATTTTTGTGGAAAAAATATTTTTTCAGAACCACGTCCAATTATGAATTATTTAAACGCATTGGAAAGAGGTAGAGGTATGACTTTGCATTATTTCTCTAACCAATAACAGGGGTAAATGATAGGAGTGATACTTGCATTATTCGATTATTCAATTTAAGAGAAAAAATTGATATCGAGAAAACTATTCGATATCGATTAAAAAATTTCAGATCCGTTTTTCTCGAAAAAAATCCAATCGAAATATATATTCAGAAATTATATTAATCAAAAACAGAAATCAACAATTTTAACAAGAAAAAGTCGATATATCGAAAACTATTCGAGATATGAATTAAAAAATGTTAATCTAGCACAACACTAATAAGGTATAAAGATGTAACCTACTTAATAATGTAGAGCTCATTTTAGTGCTAATTTGGGCCCCTATTCCCCAATTTTAAGCCCTTTTATTTTCTGTAAAAAATAGTGCTTGCGCTATCATAACGTTCAGCTGACCGAACATTGCTGCAAAACGTACTAAAAATGATTTTACAGCAAATTCACCTTGTACAATAATTAATTTAGGGCTCTGGGAATATAATAATCAAAATTTGTTAAACATGTTGCAACTTTTTTTTTAAACAGCCCTATTGAAAGTAATTAAACAAATATCCTTTCTAACCATATGCTAATGCTTATTTAGAGCTTCCACAAACTGATATTTGAACTTTACAAAAATTGTTAAGGCGGCTTTTCTTAAGGAAATTTACCACAAAAACTTTCATGATTATAGGGGAAGTGCACTTTTTACACAAACAACAATTGCTGAAAAAATTAATATACTTGGAAAATTCTTGCTAACTTTTACTTTTTAGATTCAGAATAATTTACCCCAAAAAAGAGTAAAAAAGAAATACAGTTTATATGTGCACCAAACACTCTGAGTTTACAAATGAATAACAGAGCCCTAAATTTGTTACTAAGAGCCCAAATTAATCCCGAATAAGCCCTAAATTATGCGAGGAAAAAGAATGGGTTTTATGATTTCCATCAAGTATTTTTTTATGGCGTCAAGGTGATACAACACCATACACGGTGCATCGGAACCAACTTTATTTGAAAGGTCTTTGCATATGATATTTTCCTATTAATTATAGTTGTATGACATCCCACAAACATTTTGAGGCCAAAAACAAAAAAATCGCGGGGACGAATTTTGAAAAAAGTTTATTTTTTTGTAACGCAAAACGACTTTTTTTATAAAATGTGATAATTTTCGTTTCAATTTTAAGAATAATATAAATGATATATTTTATAATTTAAAGGGGATCTATAAAGTATATTATTTCCTAAGAAATTATTTTAATGGTGAATTTGATGTGCTTTAAGGGCATGTGACACAGCGAAATACCTATAAAACCAACCTCACTTTTTCAGTTCATTGAATATTTTTTTTAACCTGAGAACTTTTTTTAAAAATAAAATATAGTGCTGAAACTTTGGGAAATTTATTACAGTACAATACAGTACGTTAACGTACTTCATATGGAGAGGAAATTCACTAAACATTATTTCCGAACGGGAGCCTTTTGTTAATCTTTGAACATTCAAACTTTTTTTATATATAAAATATCAGCCTCAAACTTTAAGAGTTGCAAGAGCCAACAGAAAACTACCTTAAATTAATCTATTTAGTAATAATGAAGTCAAAAAAATAAATTACAACTAAATATGAACCTGCGCCTGTACAGCACTTGTAACACAGGACTGAGCTGTCAATTTCATCGGCGAAAACGCGAAGTCTGGCGGCCACTAGTTAAAGCTTTAAGGTGGCTGAACGTACACCTGTAATTTAGTTATGCGGGGTCCCGACGGTTCACGTATAAACGCTGGGAGTAAAAAAATTTTCCCGCAGTACTTCATTATGATTACGGAGGGGTTACTTATTCCGATAATGATCGTGAAAGAATAGTAACTTCGTTTCACCCACTATCAATAAGGCGAGTTGGGCACGTGTCAGACAACTACATTACCAATTTCAAATTTTAATTTTTCAGATTTTTTTAAATCTAAGAACCCTTCATTTGATAAATTCCATATTCCTGATTATTTGTGAATAAATAATGGCTCGTCATACGAAAAAATATCACAAGAGTGAAAATGTTCACCTTTTTCTCTCCAATTATCTGAAAAAAGATTTCCACAATTTTCCGCCCCAAACGCATGAGTACTGTGTGTTCCTCCTATTATTTTCTGCATATAATAAATAACTAAACAATATTTTTGTAATTTACAATATTTACGCAGTCGAATGTTAGTTATTTACTCATATAAATATGTTTATAATTTAACAAGCGCATAGGCAAGGTATCAAAATATTAAAATGTTGTATTCGGATCTATCCAAATTTAAATTTACCGCCAAATTAACTAAAATGGAGTTGAAATTTTAGGATATGGCCACTGTAAATCGAGTGTACATGAGACAAATTCTAAATCCAGAAGTCCAGCTCTAGCGCCACCTGTCGCCAGAATGAAAAAAATCCAGTTACCGACACAGCAGGTGTTACCGATAAAATAGAACATATTAACCAACAATTGTTATTTTTATAAATTTTTTTTTTCCATCTCCACGCTTTGCTATACACCTTCCATTTATGTTGATTAATACTTCCCAAAAAATTTTCCGCTTTTTTTAACTTTTATTTTTAAATATGGGAACAAATTAAATCTTGGGACTGGCTTGGTCGGTGTATTTGAGTGTCAGATGCCCTTAAGGAACATTATTTACGATTTTTTTTATGATTTCGTGTTTATAAATCATTGAACTTCTACAATTTAAACAAAAACTGCCCTACCGACATCTCTTGAATGCCTTCAATAGATAAAGAAGATATTTAGTTTTTATGCGATGTTCAATTGTTATTGTTGTTATAATAAAAAACTGTCATGAAAAGTGAGTTTGTATTTCGAAATGAATATAAATCTAGCAAAAAAAGAAGGAACGCATGATGAAAATCGTGAGAAGGTCTGTTTATTTTGTTAAAAAAAAAGAAGTCAATACAATCATTATAAATTTGTGAAGATATTTTCAAAAGGAAAAGTTGAAGATATGATAAAAACTATCTTCGCATATAGCGCTCCTGACAAGCGATTGCCAAATGCTATTTGTAGTGTATGTTTAAGAAATGTATACCGGTTAAAGAAAGCTGGTTCTCTGAAGACCACAGATCTGCCAGAATTATCACAGTTTTATGAGGTATAATTGGATACCATATCGAAAAGTCTGCTACCATGTGAATGTAAAATTTGTCACATTTTACGAGAGCCATTATTTCAAAATTGTGCAGAGGGGAATGTGTCCACTCTTCAATGGACTGCTAGTGATAACATTTTATAACCAACCAACGGTATGTAAAGAAATATTTTTAATGTATTTGAAATAAGTAATGGAACAGGGCGGAAAAATTAAAAATATTCCTTGCAGATAACCGTGCAGTTGATAATCAACGTTGCAAGAAGGGAAATTTCACCAGTGCACTACTTACACCCGCTTTGAAAACCTGAAGTCAATGGCTCAACAATCAATTCCAAAACAGAGAGATCAAATGATTTCCTCTGTTTTGAAAGAAAAAGCCGACAAAAGTGCGAAAAATGGTACGATGGCTCTCTCACAACGTGCTGGCAAATCTCTGCGAATCTCCGTCAACCCCCAGAATGAAAGTAGATTAAAAATCAATCATTTCTATCAATGATATGCAGAAGCTTTAGACAAGCATCAACCTGACTAAAAATACAACTATTGAAATCGCATCAATGATTTATATGGCAAGTGCTAATAGAAAATCGATTTCGCCTAATTTAAGAAAAGAACTTTCTGCTGGTATTCACTGCTTAGACCATTTTTTTAACTTAAGTTGCTCGATTTCAAAATTGTAAAGGCCAACAATGCCTCAGATGCTAAACAAAATGCTGTTATTGAAATCATTTGGATGGCTTACTTGAGTACGTCAAGGAAAAACGTCAAGTTTCTCTAGTGCACTTGAAATTTGGCATCGATGGTGGTGGAGATTTCCTAAAGCTTTTCTTGTTCGTACAATGAACTAAAGATGACTTTGATTTTGACCGTGTTCGCCAGAAATAAAAAGAAGGTGTCGCCTCTAAACAATTTCGAGATTCTGGGGTGAAGAGGCTTTTCATTCTTCGTCTAGCACAGTCTTCTCAAGAAAACTACGAAAATGTGTCTCAGTTATCATCTGCAATTAATATAAACAAGTTGGAAGGTAATATTGCAACTGATTTGAAGCTTGTAAATATCTTGATTGGCATAATGTGTCACTAATCTCTTTTCCTTGCACGTGGTGTGTTGGAGAAAAAAATCTGATACAGGCTGTGTCAAAACTCATGTGTCGGGACATATATAGCTGTATAAAAATTAAAAAAAATAAACCGAAAATTCGTGCGTGCGTGAGCGAGATTCCAACGGAGCAGGACATCTAGTCGCCGGACAGGTAGTCGCGGGACATCTAGTTGCAAGGAAATCTAGTCGCCAGGAGAAGTAGTCGCTGGGACATTAAGTCATCACGCGTAGTCCCCAGTACTTTCAGTCGCAGCAACTTTGTTATAAATCATGAAAAAATAAGCATGAGGGACTAAAAACTTTTAGCACCAATATACACGATTTATAATCTAATTTTTGGAACATTGTTTCCATAATAAAGATATGTATGGGTGGTACATCAAAATCTTCTAATGGATGAGAAAAAAAAGTTTTAACCTGGAAACCATAAGAAATATATTAAAGAGATTTCTTTAACACCCTATTTCTCGCTCACCCTATAGTTCTTTGAATGAAAAGTTTTTTTATGCGACTAAAAGTGGCGACTAGATGTCCTGTGACTACTTGTCCCGAGACTACTTTTCCCGCGACTAGATGTCCGGCGACTAGAAATCACGTACCCAGAGTCCAATGCAGTGCATTGATGCGAGTGCCAAGTTGGGGCTAGCCGTTGTGGTCACACCTCCCAAAAATAACGCGACGGTCACAGGGGGTCCAGTGGACCCCGACTTAACAAACTGTTGCCATTTTACCTCTTTTTGACGTATCGACATAATCCTTGCGCGAGACTTTAGTTTAAGGTCTCTTTTTTGCAATCCAATAGTTTCTTATTGTTTATTTAAAATTCTCCAGGTTGAAAAAAATCAAAAATTGAATTTTTGAGATATAGCGAAAAAATTACGGGGTTGTATCTCAAAATAGTGTACGTTTATGAAAAAATTATTTTTATAGCGTGCTTTGAAAAAAAGTATATTTATTTTGAAGATATAAGTACAAAATTTCGACGAAACTTGTAAAACGAATGAGATAAGTTGTGGCATGCAAAATAAAGGGTCCAAACCGCTTCTTTTTGAAAAATTTATTTCAAGCATAATTATATAATGAAAAGGTAAAAAAGCTTATTTTATAGCAAAAAAATATTTTTTAATCGTTTCCGAGACCGCAGTCAGTACAAAGTGGCATTCGATGCTCATCGCACATAGGTCGAAGACAAAACGTACGTTGGGTTTTTGTTTTTTTATCCTTCTTCCTCTTGCAGAGCAGAGACCTTTTTTTGTCGGCAATTTAATATAGGTGCACATAAACTGTTATTTATATTTTAAAATACAATTTTATACACAAAAAATAATATTTTAATTTAAGGCAGGTTCTCACCTTGTGGGGGAAAAACGATTTTTTTGCCTTATCGTGTAGATATATGTTTCAAGACAGGCCGTTACATAGAGCAGTGTCGAGCACCGACCGAGCGAGCTTTGGCGCGCTTCCGCGGCGAAACTAGTTTCGGCGTCAATCCCATTTTTCGAACGAATAAAAGTGATGAAATGCTCAAAAATGTTTCGGGAATGTATACCCAAATGCGACCATAAAAACCCCCGAATATACATTTTCATGCCATTTCATAATTTTTACGATGTTTTTTCATTGATTTTTGAAGCCAAAACTTTAAACGCGTTTTTCTCAGAACCACATTTTCGGACCTACCGGAAGTGATTGAAGACGCTGGAATGAACCAATCGTTACCAACATTTTTTTTTAAATGTTCCTTCTGGGTTTGTTCTAATAAACGAACTATGATCAGCCGAAAATATTGAAAATTGTTTATTTAAAAAAATAGTACGTAAATAAAAAAATGCGAAAATCGTCATTTTTTTCAAAACCTCATAACTTTTGTCATTTTAATTTTTTTTCATGGTCGTAGTTCATTTAATAGATAATACGGTACAGAATAAGAATGTGTTCGTGTTTTGTATTTCAGATCACGGGTTTTAACGGAATCACTTCCGGTAGCGGGACACCTCGCCGACATGCCGCCATTGATAGACGCCCCCTCCCCCCTTTTTTTTTGATTCATTCAATTTGAAAAATTGTATTCTCTAGATAAATGTGTGTTCACATCCACAAACAATTTTTAGCTTTTTATCTTTAATCGTTTTTTCCAAAAAAATTCCTAAAAAAAGTGCACTTTTTGGGGTCCACAAGGTGAGAACCTGCCTTAACTTTTTTGCCAATTTTGTCGAACTATGGTCACACGAGGTCTGCTGGACCTCGAAAAAAGACAAAAAACCTCCGCACTATTCGATGCCTACAGGCAGAGCTGAGCCACGCCGGCCTTTAAAACTCCTCAAAACTTGATGTAGTGCTTTCAAACAAAAACAGATGGCACCATAGGTTCAATTTCAAAATGCCTGTTTGATGAGACTTAGCCGCAAAGTTTACGTGGGGTCCTTTGGGCCCTCGATGACCACAACAGGTTAAAGTGCAAACATCATATTTGGGGAGCCCTAAATAATTCTTAACATAGACATAGAGTCGTAATTTTTTATTAAAATACTCCCAGAGTCCTAAATGTTCCCTAAATTATTCTATAAGGAGATAAAATCATGTTTAGTACGTTTTACAGCAATGTTTGGCCAGCTTAACTTTCGGCTAGAGCTAACACTATTGGTTACAAAAAATAATTGAGCTTAAATTAGCCCTCAAAGAGCCCTAAACTATTCGAGGGGAAAGAATGAGTTTTATTCTTTTTTTCATGTGTTTTTTATAACGTTAAGGTGGCACACCACCATTTATAACAACAACAAAAAAGGGCAAAGGAGTTATCGCACGACTATCGGTCGAAAATATTTTGGGAGCCTGAAATGATGCAAGAAAAACGAAGACATTTTTTGGTAAATTTGTTTAAACAAAAATTGTTTACACAAATTTTTTAAAGTTCAAATATGATATTTGACGAGCCCTCAATGAGCCTTAAAATAGGGCAAAAAAGGAAATTTGTTTAATTTATGTTTACTAGAATTGTTTCAACTTTTTTCCATTTGGATTATCATATTCCCAGAGCCCTACATCATTATTCTATAAGGTGCATTTTCTGTAAAATCATGTTTAGTACGTTTTAGTACGTTTTACAGCAATGTTCGACCAGGTTAACGTGAAGTTAGTGCGAACACTATTTTTTACAAAAAATAATAGAGCAAAAAATTTGAGACTACGGACCCAAATTAGTCCTCTATGAAACCTAAATGATGCAAGGGGAAATAATAGGTTTTATGATTTTCTTCACGTATTTATTATAACGTTAAGGTGGCACATCCCCATATATGACAAAAAAAAGGGGACAAAGGAAACATCGTACGACTTTCGGTCGAAGACATTTCAGGAGCCTTAAATTATGCAAGAGAAACAAGAAAAAACACATTTTTTGTAAAGTTCAAATATTATATTCGGGGAACCCAAAATAAGCCAGGTCTCGGAAGCTGTAATTACAAAATTATCATGTCGACATGGGCACTATGCAGAACAAAAATGTTTTGCCCGGTAATTTTGGTCAAAAACATGTAGTAATGATAGCTTCAGCTGAAGCCACAACTCCGGTATTTTTAACTCGGAAAATAGTAGTGATATCAAGTTCTGCTTTACGCAGGAATTGAGTGCGCATTAAGTGCTAATATATTCTACAAAAACTTAATTTTGTGCCCGGTAACTTAGATAAAAAACATATAGTCATGGTGGCTTCAGGTGACTGGTATTTGAAACTCGGAAACTATTAGTGGTATCGAATTCTCCATTGGACAGGAATTTGGCGCTAATATATTTTGCAAAAAATAAATTTTTTGCTCCTGTAACGTTGATCAAAAACATGTAGTAATGGTTGCTTCAGGTGACTGGTGTTTAAAACTCGAAAAATATTAGTGATATCAACTTCTGCTTTGCGCAGGAATGTAGAGATGATTAAGTGCTAATATATTTTGCAAAAACAATATTTTTTTCCCAGTAATTTTGATCAAAAACATGTAGTAATGGTGGCTTTAGATGACTGGTATTTAAAACTCACCTGAAGCCAGCATTACGACACGTTTTTAATTTTTAAAAGTGCTCGGATTTTTCGCACAACACAAATCTAGAACTTAATTAGCACAAAATTCCTGCAAGAGGAAAACTTGATATCACTAATGCTCTCCGAGTTTCAAATACCAGCCACCTGAAGCCCCCATTACACTTAATTAGCACTAAATTCATGTCCAAGGGAGAATTTTATACCACTAATAATTTCCGAATTTCACATACCAGTCACGTGAAGCCAGCATTACTACACGTTTTTAGAGATAAAGTGCCCGGATTTTTTGCACAGCAAAAATCTAGAGCACTTAATTAGCACTAAATTCTTGCGCAAATATGAATTTGATACCACTAATAGTTTCCGAGTTTCGCATAACGGAGTTGTGGCTTCAGGTGAAGCTAGTATTACCACATTTTTTTGACAAAAATTACCGGGCACAAAATTTTTGTTCTGCAGCATAAATTAGCACTAAATAAGCACTAAATTATGGCATAGTGCCCATATCGATATGACAATGCTGTAATTGCAGGTTCCGTGATCTAAATAAGCCTTAACATAGGGTAGGGAAAAAATGTGTTTAATTTTTTTTGACTAGGGTTGTTTAAACATTTTTTTTAACATTTTGGTTATCATACCCCCAGAGCCTTAAATAATTCTACAAGGTGAATCTTCTGTAAAATCGTTCTTAGTACGTTATACAGCAATGTTCGGCCAGCCTAACGTTAAGCTGACTAGCAAACAATATTTTTTACAAAAAATAAAAGAGCCCCAAATGTGGGAAAAGGGGTTCCAACTAACCCTAAATTATGAAATAGGTTACATCTCAATACATCAATAGCGTTGTACCAGCTTAACATACCTCAAGCAACCAAACAAAAAGCCTGGCAATTATATTTTCGAGTGTTTTTTAATGAAAATAACTAGTTTTCAAACAACAAAACGTTGGAAAATCATGCAAAAGTCATTAATTAACCAAACATGTAATTACAAAAATAATTATACTGCAACCGGAATAAGAAATAAACACACCCTGTGCTTCTAGGTCACATGCAATGGAGTTCTACCTAGACACGTTTTTCAGTAGAAATTTGAAGCTTAAATTTGAAATATTCTTGAAGGCTCTTGCACGTCGAATTGTTTCCCTAATTATTACTATTATTATTACACCATTAAGCCGTTTCCCTTTCGGGGTAGGCGTGACTCACTCGGTAGGGAGGGGA